>JAJOOR010000854.1:0-62132 GCA_036250505.1 Solanum acaule | reverse complement strand
CGCCCCCCCCCCGTAGGATGAGCGGCTAGGATTTAACTTAAAAGATGGACGGATGAGATGAGAGTTGTCATGGATTTAGAATGGCCAAAATTGCAATAAGATTGGACTAGAATTGAAATGAACTGGCTATTATTGAAATAAAATTGAAATTGATTAGGCTAGAATTGAAAGGAATTAGAATAAAATAGGTTATAATTTAAATGATTTTGAGGAAATTAAGGAAATGCTATAAAATTAATAAAATACTATATATTATAATATTTTTATATAATTAAAATCACTTAAATTTTAAAACATTTGAATAAAATAATTATTTTGAGTTTTACTAATAATTTTAAAATATTTGAATAATATTTACAATAATTTTTATAAAGTATGCATACTAAAATATATAATTTTTAGACAAAATCGACTAAAATTTTAAAACTCGATATATATTTTAAAATGCGTATTTAATCGAATAGTCTTCCCAAAAAGGGTTAAAGGTCGGTCAAAATTGGGTGTCAACACTTTGCAGCAACAGAAAACGAGGAAGAGAATTATCTCTGTATGGCTTGCATTGATACAGATCACAAGCCAAGTGATGTATGGTTTGTAGATAGTGGCAGTTCAAATCATATGACAAGCACCAAATCTTTGTTTCAGGAGTTAGATGAGAAGCAAAAGAAAAAGGTGCAGCTTGGCAACGCAAAAGAGATGCAGGTTGAAGGAAAAGGCACTGTGGGTATTAACACTAGCCACAACAAAGTAAAAATGTTGGACAACGTTCAATTTGTACCTGATTTAGGATACAATTTGTTGAGTGTTGGACAACTAATGTCTGATGGGCATTCTCTTTGGTTTGATGACGATGCTTGTGTCATTACAAACAAGAAGTCAGGCAAAAAGGTTCGCATTACTATGATGCCAAACAAGATGTTTCCGCTGGATGTTTCTAACATGAAAAGTTTTGCGCTTACTGCAAGTGCAAAGGATGAGTCAAAGTTGTGGCATTTAAGGTATGGTCACCTCAATATAAAGAGCCTAAAATTGCTAGTTGACAAAGGTATGGTTCTTGGACTACCAAAAATTGATTATATTGAATTGTGTGAAGGGTGCATTTATGGAAAACAAATTAGGAAGTCTTTTCCTGTTGGAAAAGCTTGGAGGGCTTCAAAGTGCCTTGAATTAATACATGCTGATTTATGTGGACCTATGCATACTTCATCATTTGGTGGGAGTCGTTATTTTCTACTATTTACTGATGATTGTAGTTGCATGAGTTGGGTCTATTTTTTAGAAAGCAAATCAGAAACATTTCAAAAATTCAAGTACTTTAAAGTCCAGGTTGAGAGGCAAAGTGGTTTGTGCATAAAAACTTTTCGCATAGACAGAGACGAAGAATTCTTGTCCAAGGAGTTTAATCTCTTTTGTGAGGAAAATGGCATTCATAGGGAGCTGACAACACCTTATACTCCGGAGCAAAATGGTGTTGCTGAGCGAAAAATTGCACTGTTGTGGAGATGGCAAGAAGCATGTTACAAGCGAAGCGAGTTCCGAATCAATTTTGGGCTGAAGCTGTAGCGACATCAGTCTATTTATTGAATCTGTCTCCAACAAAGGTTGTTATGTATCAAACTCCATTTGAAGCTTGGAAGGGGTAGAAAACCAACTGTAAGTTATTTAAGAATTTTTGGTTGTATTGCTTATGCTTTGGTAAATTTTCAATTTCGTCATAAGTTGGATGAAAAATCTGAAAAATGTGTTTTTATTGGTTACTGCACACAATCTAAAGCATATAGACTATATAACCCTCTTAGTAGAAAGATTTTAATTAGAAGGGATGTAGTATTTGATGAAATGGCAAGCTGGAATTGGAGTGGAAGCAACGATAAGATGCAAGAGCAGATTCCTATGCCCACTGGAATCACTTTTGATGCAATTCAACAGCCAACTCCTACAGCTACAACAGCCGGTTCTAGTACCACTTCTACAGATTCATTTTCTTCAACTTCAGGGAGCAGAAACTCTTCATCTACTACTCTTGAAGAGTCTTCAGATGAGCCAACTCCATTAAGAAGATCAACAAGGCTTAAAAAGCCGAACCCCAAGTACACCAATGGCATGTATATAACTTGTCAATTTTCTTTTGCTATTTCAGATCCTACACATTATGGAGAAGCAGCTGAAAAGGAAAAGTGGCGGAAAGCGATGTTAGAATTAGAAATGAAATCTATCGAAAAGAATGGCACATGGGAGATGGTGGAATTACCAGAAGACAAAAATGCAATTGGTTTGAAATGGGTGTTCAAGACAAAGTTTGTAGCGGATGGGAGCCTGCAGAAGATAAAGCTTATCTTGTGGCAAAGGATATGCGCAACAATATGGTATTGATTTTGAAGAAACATTTTCTCCGGTTGCTCGATTTGAAACTATTAGACTTGTTCTAACATTAGCTGCACAGTCACAATGGCTAGTTTATCAATTTGATGTCAAGTCGGCATTTCTCAATGGAGACCTACAAGAAGAGGTCTACGTAGCACAACCAGAAGGTTTCATAAAGAAGGGTGATGAAACAAAGGTCTACAAACTAAAAAAGGCATTGTATAATTTGAAGCAAGCACCTCGAGCGTGGTATAGCAAAATCGATGGATATTTTCAGAGAAAGGGATATATGAGAAGTGAGAATGAACCCACGTTGTATGTAAAGAAGAAAGGTAATGATTACATCATTGTTTGCCTTTATGTTGATGATATCATTTATTCTAGCTCTTCTATTTCTCTGGTGGATGAATTTAAGTCTCAAATGATGAATGAATTTGAGATGTCAGATATGGGGTTATTACATTATTTTCTTGGCCTTGAAGTCCATCAAGCTGAAGATGGAATATTTCTTTCACAAAGGAAATAGGCCAAGGATCTTCTCACTAAGTTTGGTTTGCTTAATTGCAAGCCTGCTGCTACACCTATGAATGTTGGTGAAAAACTGCAGCTTAAGGATGGAGCAGAGATGGACGATGCTACAAGTTTCAGAAGCATGGTTGGAGGTTTAATTTACCTAACCCATACTCGCCCCGATATTGCATTCTCTGTTGGTGTTATATCCAGGTTTATGCAACAACCTTCGAAGGTTCATTTTGGAGCAGCAAAAAGAGTTCTGCCTTATGTCGCTGGAAGTATGGACTATGGGATTTGGTATTCACAAGTTTCTAACTTCAGATTATGTGGTTCACTGATAGTGACTATGCTGGTTCATTGGATGATAGACGAAGCATTTCAGCACATATTTTTACTCTTGGGTCAGGAGTAATAAATTGGATCAAAGAAGCAAGCTACAACAGCCTTATCCACCTCTGAAGCTAAGTACATTGCAGATACTTCAGCCGCATGCCAAGCTATTTGACTAAGAAGGATGTTAGCAGAACTTCAGCATAAGCAAGAAAGTGCAACAGTGCGACAACAAAGCATCAATCTCCATGACAAAGCATCCAAATTTTCATAGTAGAACGAAGCACATTGATGTTCGCTTCCATTTCATTCGTGATTTGGTTGCAAAGGAGGAGATTGTAATGAAGCATTGCAGCACTCATAAGCAATTGGCTGATATATTGACGAAGTCGTTGGCAGCAAACAAGAGGGAATATTGAAGACTGATTCAAAGTATGACCTGGTCAATTAAGTTTGTTAGTAGTGTCCTATATTCTAGGGCTAGTTGTTAGCAAATATGTTGATCATGGTGCAGTACTTTCTAGTTGTGTTTTGGTTAGTAATTAGTTGTTTAGTTAATGGAAGTAGTGGTCATTTAGTGACTTAGTAGTTTGTTATTTTTAAGTCTATATAAAGCTGTACTTTCCTGTGATTTCAGATACTGAAAAATAGAAAAGACTTCAGCATACAGTTCTCTGTTTCTTCTTACAGTTTTCCTGCCTATTTACTCCAACAGGAAGTAGTAGATATGACATTATATTTAGTGTCACTGTTTACTGTTTTGAAGATCCTGGTTTATCCCTCAAATTCATTGCTTCCAATTGACATGCCAAGTTGTCGTCTCGGTCTCTATTAGCTGAGCTTCTTCTTGTTGAGATAACATTTCCATCAATTAGCCAAGTCATTGGAAATACAATGTTTCTGCAGAAAATGAACACTGGTGAAGTTAGTCGTAAAGACAACAACTTGTCACGTTGAGACGACTAGACATGTTCATGGAGTATATATATACTAACACAATTATTAGGTAACCGGAATTCTTTTATTCTGTCAGTGTATAAAAGCTAAATCTAGGAAAACAAAGAAAGACATGTATGTACCGTTCCACACGTTTGTATTTGCAACGATTCATCATATCAACCGTATATTGACCAAAATGGATGTCAAGATCCTTTGCCAACTTTGGTATATAATATCCTGGTATAATATCCCATATCTTTAGCACTTGAAGATATCTCGAGTTCTGTTTCAGAATATCGATTGTCCAGATCAACTTTAGGTGCTTTACATTGTAGACCTCCAACAGTACAGAAGAATTTCCGCTCTTGTTGTTGAACATGTTGTTCTTTTCTGAGTTATGCCAACCACTCGAAAGCTTCTCCAATAGAGTCATCACTTCTTTACTTATCTCAGCATCCTTAATTCTGGCAATGGATTTAGTGAAATCCTCACTAAATGTAACCTGTTGAGTTAAAACAGCAAAGAACACGTTATTTCTCCGTTATGTAGAATGTACAAAATGTCATTTAATGTTCTGTTTTGGTCTTAAACATGTCATGTGGAAGAGTTGAAAGAGAACTTAAATATTCATCATACCTTCCACTTGGCTGTTTGGAATAAAGGGGAGTCTGTTCTGGGTAATGTTTCTACATGCTGAAGTTCAATAGTCGTGTTCAAAGTTCCTTGATTCAATCGTTTATCATGAGTAACATCAAAGTAACAACCACGAGCCTTGGCGTCAATGACCAAATTCTTCCATATGGAACCACTATTAACCAAAGTTGTTCCATTTCCCAATATCCAAAGGCAGTACCTTGCTCGTGTCAATGCTACGTTTGCTCTCTGAAGATTAGAAAGGAAACCAACCGATCCATTTCCATTACAACGAACAGTAGAGATAATTATAACATCCTCTTCACCACCTTGAAAACCATCAACGGATCGTACATTGACAAAGAAGTCACTCTTAACATCTGTACTATATTTCTTTCCAAGAATTTGTTGAATAGCAAAAACTTGAGCCTTGTAAGGAGATATACAACCAACACGAACTTTTTGTTTCGATGAGATGGATTCTGTAGGTAAGATGATATCTATCAAGTATGCCAACTAGAAAGAACAAAACATCTAAATTTAATCCTTGACAGATAAGTCATGTGTTATGTACCTTTATGAAGGTTGGCAACTATCTCAGCTACAACGAAAGCTTCTGCCTTATTTCTCGTGCTGTGTATTTCATCTTGCTCTTCATTTCCACTACTTAAGTTAATAAATGAATATGAGCCAAAAATATCTCCGGTAAGAAATCTCTTCTCATATCTTTCACCTTTCACATTAGGACCATCCATAATTTTCTTCTGATAGAACTCGTTGTTTGGGAACAAACTTATTTTTGGATGCATCCTATATTGAACATTAAGAAGGTGCTTCTTGTGTCCTAATATTACCAACCTCTCAAATAAGCTCCTCCCAAACTTAGCCTTCTCGCAAATCTGTCAACAACAGACACTAACTGTAATTTATGAAAGAGCAGAAATGTAATTTATGACATTCAATACTAAGACTATTTGAAAACCTTGCTCTGAACCATAGAAGGCAATTGTTTTTCATCTCCAATGAGTATAGCCTGACGGAAACCAGGGAGTTGTAACGGAATAGTAGATTCACATTCTTTCAGTTGAGCAGCTTCATCAATTACCACCATCTCCAGTGGTGGCATTCCTTGCATGTTCAGTTTTGATGAACTAGACGCTGTGCAGAAAATCAAGCATGCACCTTTCAGACAAAAACTCTAAATAGGGGGCTTAAAATACTTACTGAAAGTTGGAAGAGAGAGATGCTCGTTAAGGAATTTCAACAATCCAAGGCATTCTGTTTTACTTTCATGCAAGTTAGCAAAACGCCTCACCTTATTTGTTGTATCAATACCAAGCAGCACTTCCTTAAATCTTTCAGATGTTTCTGTAGTAGCAAACAATGTTTCAAGAGTTTGAAGATTCTTAAGAAGTCTGAACATTATGTTAGCCGTTTCTAGTGGCATGAAAGAAGTAGGTACATGTGTATACAAACTTGGCAGACAAAATAATAAATGGTTAATGAACCATTTGAATTCTTTGATAACAAACTTCTCAAATGTCAAAACACTGTGTTCTTTGTTACTTGACTCCCCTTCTGCTCTCGAGTTGTTCCTCCGTTGAGAATTTTTTTTATCTTTTGAACCCTTCTTCTTGTTCTCTTTTAAGGGTTCAAGAACATATCTCTTCCACAACTTATTCTTCCTATGCTTATCTACTAGTCCTTGAGCATTGATCTTCCCATCTTTGTTGCTCAAGCTAGATTCGTCATTGGTAACACTACCTTTTACTTCCTCATCATCATCATCATCATTTGTATCCTTATTATCATTTGTGTCATGTTCCTTATTTTCATCTTTTTCTAAGTACTTACGATATTGCTCTTTAGGATTCTCGAGCAAGCATATCATGGATTGTACACTACTTTTCCACCCATCTTTTGCTGACAGGCAGCTAGCAAGAACATCAACACGGTTCTCAAGAAATACATCAAACAGATCTTCATGATCACCGATCTTCATTCTTTCCCCGTTTCCAAATAAAACAATGTCTCCTAAACCATACGTGTCATATTCAAGACCGTCTTGTACATGCTGCATCAACCTCTTTGCTACTCCCAAAACAGCAATGTTCGTAGGAGCACATGTCAAAGTTCTGGATTTCATCTTTAACAGGACATATAGTAAAGAGGCAACTGTTTTAGTCTTCCCGGTTCCTGGAGGACCCCAAATTAGCTTAACCATATTCCGATGATCACATTCCCTTGTTGCGATACAACTTAGAATAGCTTCTTGTTGAGCATCATCTAGACCAAATGACTGAATGATGTCACTTGAATTTGATATAACATCAGTTTTAGTTTCTCCACCGGAGCAACGTGTGCAGTCTACTTCACCCTGCCATTGATTGAAATTTAATAGACCTCAGAATGGATGCTAGATTAACAAAAATAAGCAGGAAAAATAGTGATGAGTGTGTTTAGTACGACAGAAGTCATTTTTCATGGAAAATATTTCCCCGGAAATGACTTGTGACATAAACACATACCCGATAACTTACATTATTTACATCACTTTGCAACACAGTCTTAATGATCTTCCGGTTTGCATTATCAGGATCTGAATGCAAAGCATTCCATATTCGAATATTTGTTATCAAATTAGAAAGATAGACCACAAAAAGCTTGTCCCCTTGTTGCTGAAACGGAATAAGATTTGAAGACAGTATAGGTATCCAGTCCTCATCGTCTTCATCGTTCATGTTTTGAACAATGGCAATGAGATAAGATCTCTCAGGTCTATTCAGATCATCGATTCTTCGTGGTCTCACATCTGATAATGCAATCAAATCTCCATTCTCTGGTTTATATTGTGTTTCAATCTTCTCTCCCTCTGTAGCTCTCTTAATTAAAATTTGGTAATATAAATGTTTGGGAGCCTCAAAGTTTACTGATTTTACAACATCAAGAACCTCAACGAAAGGGGCTCGCGACACTGTGGAGATACATGAGAGCAAATCAGCATGTGTTTCTTCAACTAGTGGAGTAATGTATGACTTCAAGTAATGATCAATCGACACAAATGTCTCTGGTATTTCTTTCACCTATAACACACATAGTATTAATTAATAACTTGACAAATCACATACAAAGGAATAAGGGAGAGCCACGATTTGAAGTTTATGGATTTGAGATTATTACAAATACAAGATTTGGACCAAAACTACTGGATTTGATCGAACTTGGCAACCCCTAAAAGTCACAACAAAAAGTTAACTTCTCTTGATGACAAGGGGAGGGGCCTCGCGTGTGCATGGGGTTCATCTGAATTTCCTTCAATGAAAAATTACACTATATATGTTATGTTGAATTACATTATATATAGTAATAGTAGGTGTTATAATCCCTCGACATTTTCCTGTGTTAACTTCTTCATATTTTGAACTCCCTAGATGAGCACGCTCATTTTGTAAACAATAATTGCTTGGCTTACTAGAAAAGTAAAAATTCAAACGTTGTCTCTGAAAAGATTTTTGTTGAGTACATCCCTTAAAGACCAAGAAAACATCAAATCTACTAAGCCAGGAATTGGTTTCTTCTTTGTTGTTGTTGTTGACATGATCTTCACCTAATTGTCATTAAAATAAATAAATTAATTAAACATCTTAATCTTACACATGAAAGAACAAAATTAAAGGGACTTTAATTACCTTTTACTTCTTCTTATGTCTTTGTAAAGATCTTTGTTCAACACATCCTTTAAAGACCAAGAAAACACCAAATCCACTAAGCCAGGAATTGTTTTCTCTGTTTTCTTCTTTGTAGTAGTTGTCATTTTCCCCTAATATTAATCAAAAATATTTAAAAAAATTAAAAATAAAATAAAATTAACAACATGTACATCATCATCATGATCATCAACATGCAAGAACAAATATAAGGGAAAAAAAAAATTAAAACTTTACCTTTGTATTTCTTCTTCTTCTAGGATTATGATCTTTTAGTTACTAATAACTTTATATTATGTTGAAGCAACAAAATATTCTCTACTGCTGCATTCAACAAAAATGATGAAAGTTTAGTAAAAATAAATGTGGAAAATGACAAGTAACTTTAATGTAGAAGAATAATTTATTTCGTACAATCATATGACAAAAAAAGGAGAAAAAGTGTGGAATAAAGATTATAAAGAGACCTTCAATAAGGTGGACTAATAGTCAACAACTAAAATAGATGAATAAAACAGAGAAGTTACAAGGAAAACTTATAATATATAGTTTTTTTTTTCATTTTTTTGTTTGCCAAAACTTAGAGGAAATTAAAGTTGTATATTTATATTAATAATATTACATGTTGGTGTCAATATCAGTGTTTATATACCGTACCAAAAGTGACAAAGATTCCAAAGGCTAAAAGGAAGAAAGAGGAAGATGATGAGAAGTTATAAGGAAGACTTAGAATTGAATTCTTAAACTATATATAAAAGGGCAACATCCTCCGCTCATTTTTATTTGTCCAGTATTAATTTATCACACCTTTTAAAGAGAAATGAATATAATCAATAGTGAAGTCAGAAATTTCATTAAGGGTATTCAAGATTTAATATATACACATAAAGAAAAAAAAAAGATGACATATATAGATCCTATAATTTTCGATATGCATAATTTTACAACCAATGGTGTTCAACTAGTCACCATTTTGAATATAATAAATACAGTGTTTTAATTTGAAAATTCTATTGAGGAACTAGATGTACTATTCCCGTGCAAGCACGGGCCCAACAAATTAAAATTGAATACATTAGTACAGTTGATTTTAGCAATTAAATTTCAAGAGGAACAACTTAAAATTGGTAAAAATGTAAACTAAAGCTAGAGGGAAATATAATTAGAAAATTAAAAATATACATCACAGAAATATAATTGTTTATAAGAAACAAATAGCAAGAGTGACACAAGATTCATGGGTCATTGAATTTCTCGACTGTTCCAAATTTCTAGCAACACTTCATATCAAAATACAACACTGCAACCTCCAAAAGCATAAACATTGGTTAGTAAAATGTACCCAAAGAGTACAAATAACGTTAGGTTTGTCTCGACTGCTTGCAAATGAGTAGTGGTAATACTCATTTGCGACCAACACCTGTATTAATTACTATACAACTTGACATGTTCTTAGATCTTTAGACAATACAAGTGTTCAAAAGGGCCCTGAAAATCCATATTAATTACTATCCAATCAAAACATAGTAACCTAGTTAGGTAATAGTAAGAACTAAAGTTGCTTTTCACTTACCCGCGATTATGACCAGTGGAGATCGAGAAGAAAACATAATTAACCGTTTGATTCAAGAGCAACTTACAGAATCAGGACAAAAACATGCAATACTTTGTTAAAATTCTTTCACAGTTGGTAACAGGAGAAATTCATAGTTAGAAAGTGAAATCAACCAATACATAATAGCAACAGTCGCTAAAGAAAATGAAGAGGGGAGAGCTTGAATTGCAGCAAACTTGCATTGCATATGCTAGCACAAGTTCTATTTTACAGGCACACATCAACATAACTTAAATAAACACACAATATATGTATGCAACTAATAAAAATAGACACAAAATATTTTCTTTCAACTCAAAAGCGCATGAGCATAAAACTACGAAGACCTTAATCGAATAAAGAAAACAAATTCGTTATTAATGGAAAACAACAAGAATATTACTTTTCAGAGAGAGATATGTCTCTAAATGTTGAAAAAAATATTGGCGTGCAACCAACCATTCAAAAGAGGAAGGTGGATTTCGGAGAGCAGGCATCTCCTTCTTTGATTTGTTTTTTTAAACAATATAAGAAAATATCATTGACTTTTTTTTTTTTTGGCAGTCTTTCTTGCAATACATAGTTATTGGCTTCGAATCACATAAGCCATGTAGATGGCCACTCCTATTCCTCTAAAGCTCTTTCTATGGGGAACACAATCAGTCCATACAAGAACCTACTGAGTCACCCAACACTCAAAGACATAGGTAAGGGGAAAACTTTATTTGCCATTCTGAATGAAGAATAGGTCCAGTCCAGGGGAGAAATCAATAGAAAAAGCATGGAATGAAAGCCAACATAAAAGGTGTACTTATCGGAGACGAAAATATTGATCACACACAACAAAAATTGAAAGTAAATAGAAGAATGATACTCACCAGAATTCAAAATACTAAACCACAGAAAAACGTCAAAAACAGAGTGAAATCTGAAACAAACCAACAACAGATGTGATAAGTGCTATTGCCTCGAGATATTTTGATGATCTCCTCACAAGTGCAGGGACCTGGTCCTCTGCCGAGTATACTCGTCCAGCGTCAAATAGTGTACAGCTGTAAAAGTTGTACTGCACCAATCAGAAGCGTGAGGTTGTTTGCACGATGGATAATAATTCTTCTTGTCCAATATATTCTACATTACAAACAACAAATTACTCATTCATTCAAAGTAAGATATTTCAAGCTTCAAAAACAGCAGGGACCTAATCGATTGCTTCAAGTGCTTCCTGTACCAGCTGTTATGTTGTTTGCTTGTAATCGTGCTTAAAGTGTTGGAATCGTTTCGCTTGTTAGAAACGTTTCAAGTGTGGGTGAATCAGTGCAAGAACCTAAGTTGTGAGTAACTTAGTGTCTTACATCAATGTGTATATTGATCTGTTAGGATTAGTATAGTGGGCATTGTTGTATCTGTTTAGGCTCGTCTAAGTGATAGGAGATATTGCTTAGTGTGGAGATTAGTAGATTAATCTCATTTTGTAAACTGATTTTACTTTTGCTTGAGAAGACTAGTAAAAGGCATTTTGAAAAGTCCTGTGAGACAGGTCGTGGTTTTACTCCCTTGAGCAAGGAGGTTTCCACGTAAAATTGTGTGCAATCTTTACTTTCAGTACTTTGTTTATTTTCTGTTATTGTAACTGTGCTGAGGACCTGGTCCCATCTAGACTAGTGAACGCATACATTCCAACAAGTGGTATTAGAACTTCACTTTTCAATTTGGTTAACACCAAGAAAAGAAAAGATCCAGAAGGAATGACTGCTCTACCCAATATGGAGGAAGGTCAGTCGTCTACTAGGCCACCACGTTTTAGTGGTCAATGCTATGGTTGGTGGAAGAATCGAATGCATGACTACATCAACGCTAAGGACACCGAGCTGTGGGACATAATTCTTGATGGACCATATATTCCTACAATGGAGGTGAAGGATGGAGAGCTAACCACTACAGCTGTCAAAACCAGAAAAGAGTACCATGAAGCAGATAGAAAGAAGATAGAAAAGAACTACAAAGCAAAGAAGATTCTAGTGTGTGGAATTAGAGCAGACGAATACAACAAAATCTCAGCTTGTGAGACCGCCAAGGAAAAATGGGATTTTTCTTCAAACAGCCCACGAAGGAACACAACGAGTTAAAGAGTCTAAGGTCGATATGCTTACGACTCAGTACGAGAACTTCTGCATGAAGGAAGGTGAAACTATCTTTGAGATGAACTCAAGATTCACTTCCATAACCAACGAACTTAGGTGCTTGGATGAGCCTATCCTTGTAAGCAAACAAGTTCAAAAGATTCTCAAGGTTCTTCCAAAGTCTTGGGAAAGCAAGGTTGATGCTATAACAAAGGCCAAAGATCTAATGACTCTGCCTATAGACGAACTGATCGGAAATCTTCAAACCTATGAGCTGAACAAGAAATAGGGCACAACTGTGAAGGAAGGAAAGAAGGAGAAATTCATCGCTTTGAAAACTTCTCAAAATGATGTAATTGAAGAGGAGGATCAAATGGCCTATATCACAAGAAGGTTTTAGAAGATCATCAAGAAGCATGGAGGTTTTCAAAGAAAGCTTCAACCAGTAGAACTGCCAATGCAAATGATCAGTGTCACAAATGCGGAAAACCTGGTCACTTTATGAGAGATTGCCCAGATCTCGCCGAAGAAACCAAGTCCCAAACTATGCCAAGAGGAAAGCTCATGCCGATCAACTGGTGAAGAAAGCTCTAGCAGTGTGGGGTAACGCATCAAGTGAGTCTGAGGAAGAAATAGATAGTCTGGAGGATGTCTCAATGGTTGTGGAGGATGATAAGACCATCTATAACTCTATGTTCTCTCTAATGGCAAAATCTGACGATGAAGAGGATCTAAATGAGGTAACTCTTCTTGACTTAAAAAATGACCTAGATACTCTTATCAATAGATTGAGAAAACTTGTTGCTCTATTGATTGACTATGTTGATGTACTAACCACTGAAAACCTGACGACTAATGAAATGTTGAGTCTATGTGAGAACGAAAACTTAGCTCTCAACTCTCAAATGTCTGAACTAAGTGTCAGGTTAAGTATCCTTGAGACTGAGAGTCTGGAACCCAATAAGGGACATGGTACCTCGAAAGGTGGGAAGCGACAAATCAATAACTTTGAGACTGAACTAGAAGAAAAACTTAAGGCTTCTGAGTCTAACTTAGCTGCCTCCCTAGAAAGAAACTCTCAACTAATGAAAGACTTGAGTAAGATCAAAGAGGAACTGAACCACTCTCTCAAGTGGACTAACTCCTATAAGATCCTCACTAACTTAGCAAACCAACAGTTCAACAGCAGGAAGGGGATAGGTTGTAGACAAATAGAGCCTCCTTACAACCCACATAGTAAATATGTGTCAGTTTCAGACAATTTACTGTGTACCCACTGTGGCAAAAATGGTCATCTGAAAGAGAAGTGTGAGAAGCTGATGAGAGTAAAAGAAAGTCAGGAGAGGTTTCTTAAATCAAGAAAAGTTGATGAGAAAAAGGAAAGGGTGCCTGATCCTGGTTACTATTTTAGCAAGAACACTTTACCTCCATGAACAAGAAGGTTTCTCATTAAACCTTTTGACAGTTTTTGGGAACTCCGTTTGAAGTGGGTTCCCAAGTCTAATAAGTGATTCTTGTGCAGAAGAGGGGGAGTAGTAAATGATGGTACATGGATAGTGGATGCTCAAGGCACATGACTGGAAATACTCTAAACTTCCTCTCTTTGGAAGCATACCAAGGTGGTGGTGTGTCATTCGGCGGTGGAAAGAAAGGTTTTATTCTTGGTATTGGCAAGATAGGAAGAACTGCAGATCATTCCATGGACAATGTACACTATGTGGATGGTCTAAAGTTTAATCTCTTAAGTGTGTCTCAAATTTGTGACAAGGGAAATGAAGTCAAGTTCATGTCTGAAGGGTGTGTGGTTACAAACTGTGCAACTAAGAAAATTGTAATGTCTGCAAAAAGAGTTAAGAATATGTATGTTGTTGATCTTAATTCTATTGAAGGAGATGTTTGAGTGCTCAAACTGATGATGTAAATATTTGGCATAGACGACTGGGTCATGTAAGTACCTCTTTACTTAACAAGCTTGTTGCAGGGGACCTGGTCCGCAGACTACCAAAGTTGAAGTTCTCAAATGACAAAGTCTGTGACGCCGGTGGCAAAAGGCAAACAAACAAAATCCTCTTTCAAGGCAAAGAAGGGTGTGAGCACTACCAAACCTTTGGAACTTCTCCACATGGATCTGTGTGGACCTGTCAGAATTCAAAGCAGATGAGGTAAAAATATATTTTTGTGATTGTTGATGATTTCTCCAGGTACACCTGGAATATGTTTCTACGAAAAAATGATGAGACTGCTGGAATTCTGATTACTTTTGCCAAAGCAATTCAACTGAAGGTCAACTGCAAGATTGCTAGTATTAGATTTGACCATGGGACAGAGTTTGAGAACTCTCAAATTGAAGGTTTTTGTGCTGAAATTAGAATCAATTATAATTTTTCTGCACCAAGAACTCCTCAACAAAACGGAGTGGTTAAGAGAAAGAATAGAACTCTGGTTGATATTGCAAGGACTATGCTGATTGACTCAGGGCTGGCTATGAACTTCTGGGCAGAAGTAGTCAACACAGCATGCTATGTTACTAATAGGTGCCTTATCAGGTCTATGATAAAGAAGACACCTTATGAATTGCTGAACGACAGAAAGCCTTTAATTGCCCACCTTGAGCCATTTGGGTGCAAATGCTTTGTGCTAAATAATGGAAAGGATGATCTGGGTAAGTTTGATGCCAGGAGTGATGAAGGTGTATTTGTGGGATACTCCTCCACTAGAAAAGCTTATAGAGTGTTTAACAAAAGAACTCTCTGCGTTGAAGAAAGAATTCATGTGACCTTTGATGAATCTGAGAAAAGTGATGATCACAATGAAGACAATGAGATTGAGGAGTTGATCAAGGAAAGGGAAGACAAGGACAGCCTAAACCTGGGAAACAAACAGGTCACAAAGGAAATTGCTACAGATCTCACAGGAGTACCTGGTCCCTCCGATACTACACATGAGGTTCCACTCCAAAATCATGAAGATGATTATGCTGAATCTGATATTGAAATTGAAGTGGAGTCGGTCAGAAAGTTAGGATGGAAACATCAATCCTCACATCCATTAGACAATCTGATCACTCCACTTGACTCTGGAATTCAAACTAGATCCAGGACAAGAAATTTAATTGCCTATTCAGCCTTTATGTCATCTATTGAACCAAAGAACATCAAGGAAGCTTTACAGGATGCAGATTGATGCAGGAGGAACTCCATCAGTTTAAGAGGAGCAAAGTTTGGCACATAGTCCCCAGACCTCCTAATAGAACTGTGATGGGAACAAGATGGGTCTTCAGAAACAACCTTGACGAGCATAGAACTATTACTAGAAAACAAGTCAAGGTTTGTGGTGCAGGGGTACAACCAAGAGGAAAGAATTGACTATTATGAGACCTTTGCTCCTGTAGCCAGAATGGAAGCCATCAAAATCTTGATAGCTTTTGCTGCTTATATGGAATTTAAGCTCTTTCAAATGGATGTCAAGAGTGCCTTCTTGAAGGAAGAAGTGTATGTCAAACAACCCCCAGGCTTGAAGATGCAGAACTGTCAAATCATATGCTGAAGTTAGACAAGGCTCTGTATGGGTTGAAACATGTATGGGTTGAAACAAGTTCCCAGAGCTTGGTATGAACGTCTGTCAAAATTCCTTCTTGCAAATGGGTTCAAAAGAGGTAAAATTGATAATACCCTGTTTTTGAAATCTAGAGGAAAGAAGTTGTTGATTGTGCAGGTTTATGTGGATGATATCATTTTTTGGAGCCACTACAGATTTACTTTGCAAGGAATTTGTTGATCTTATGAGTAGTGAGTTTGAAATGAGCATGATGGGAGAACTCACTTTCTTCCTAGGCATGCAAATCAAACAGTCCGTTCAAGGTACCTCTATATGTCAAGAGAAATACATCAAGGAACTGCTTCGAAAGTTCAATCTGATTGAGGCAAAAGCTCTTGACACTCTCATGAGCACAAGTGTGAAGCTTGACTTGGATGAAAATGGAGTTGAGGTAAATCAGACCATGTATAGGGGAATTATTGGGTCACTCTTGTATCTCACTGCCAGCAGACCAGACATAGTCTTCAGTGTAGGGATGTGTGCAAAGTTTCAAGTTGCACCAATGGAGTCACATCTAAAAGCTACTAAACGAATATTGAGATACATGAAGGGAACTCAGGACCTGGTCCTCTTCTACCCAAGATGTGACTCACTTGATCTAATTGGTTTTGCAGATGCTGACTATGTAGGCTTTCTTGTAGATCGAAAGAGTACATCAGGCATGACACATTTTCTTGGATCTTCACTGATATCTTGGGGGATAAAGAAACAGAATTCAATTGCTTTGTCCATTACTGAGGCGGAATATGTAGCCGTTGCTTCATGTTGTTCTCAACTGCACACTGATACAATTCCTTTAATGTGTGACAACACCAGTGCCATATAAAAATCCTGTAAAGCACAAGAGAACAAAGCACATAGATGAGAGGCATCATTTTTTGAGGGGCAATAATGAGAAGCAAAATGTGGTGATGAAATCATGTAAGACTGAAGATCAATTGGCTGACATCTTTACAAAGCCCCTGAGTAAAGAATGCTTCATTAAAAATAGGATGAGGCTGGGGATGCACAAGATTACCTAATTCCTTAACAAGTTTGCACAAAAATCTACTATTTTGATTATATTAAAGATGACAGGTATCTATACATGTTTAATGCTTGTCACCTAAGAATTCATGATACCTTAATGCAGGTATACACTCATGGTGTGTCTAGCTAAAGGGAAGATCAAATCATACCGACAGGGTTGTAAACTGAAAAGGGGACCTGGTCCTCCTGAGGTTAGTATCATTTACGCTACACTGTCTATCTATTAACATCACTGCCACGTGTCCCTCGCCTATTCATAGCATCAGTTTAAAATGTCGTGTCCCCTTTAAACCAAAGGTCGCTACTGTTAAGGACCCGATACCTTTTTGATTTTATATATTACTTCTTTTTGTGAACCAATTTCAAAATTTCGTCAAACATCTCCAAAATCTATTTTCCTCTTTCTTTCAAAATGCCAAACTCTAATTCTTCCTCAAAGAAGTTGAAAACCCTAGTTCATTCAACTTCTCATTTCCTACTCCGGAAGAATCTCCCTCAACTCCAGTTTGTGGAGTAGGTGAAATGGATGAATCCATCACTCCTACGACTGAAGTTATTGCCTCCCCTGTTCTTCCTTGTGAGCCTGTCGTAACATGCTCCCCTACCCAGTGTTATCTCGTGAAAAATCTCAAAATTCAAAGGCGTAATCTGTGGCTAAACCTAGCGTTGAACCCCTCTCTCAGGATATGAAAGTTGGTTCTATGGTTGTTTCATCCACTATGTCTGAGAGACTTTTTGAATGGGATCTACCTGAAGGGAAGGGTCCGGAATCATATATTCTAGCCGCAGGAGCGGAACTGGTGGTTGTTCAAAGCCTGGCCTCACTCAGAGGAGATGTTCAACCCACTCTATTAGAACATGAGTTGAGGTCATCGGATCAGGTCCCTCACAGAAGTTCACCTGTGTTTGACTAAACACCCAAATCATTTGTTGTTGAGAGTGAAGAGGAAGAAGTTCCGTTAAAATGGAGTTCTCGAGGGATGCGAGGTGCAAACTCTTCTCAAATGGTTCCTGATCTGGAAACAGTTAAGGGTGCATCGTGCATCTGAGGATGACACTATTACTAAACTTACTGAACGTTCAAAGGAGAGAAAAAGAAAAGGGAAGGGGAAATTGGTTGAGACTCACTCAAAAAGAGAAGTGAAGAAATATGGCACAAGAAGTGTTACTCAAAAGTTCATGGGGAATGCTATAGCATCAAATGCCATTCAAACAGAGAGTATAAGAAAGATGAGAAAGGAAGGGTTATTGCCTGAAGAACCCACATCAACGTCAACTCCCGTGATTGTTGAATATAGTGAGACTGAATCTAAGGATATTTCCAAGTATGTGGCAAAACGAAAAAGGGAAACTGAGGATGAAAGGGTTAAATCAAAAGCAAATCAGAAAAGACCAAAGAAATCTTCTGTAAAAGGTGTGAAAGAGAGAAAGAAGAAATCTCTTATAAAAGGGGAGAAAGTGAGAAAGCAGATGGATGAACAACCCATAAAGGGACCAGGTCCTAGGATTCCAAATCAAATTGAGCGAGAGGAAATGACAAGGGAGGAGCGGGTAGCAAAAATGGAGAAGCAAAGAGTTCTGAATGGTAGAGTTTTTTACTCTGGCATTCTAACCAAATTTGGTATGGCAAATCGTTTTTATGCTGTCTCCATCTCTTTGAGCCTCCAATTTCGTATTTACACGAATCTGAAGTGCGTGAATTCTTCTACAAAATGAAACTTTTGAAAGACGGTGGGATCGCTACTACTGTCAGGGATGTTAAAATATGTTTGGATGAAGAAACACTGGGGATCATCCTAGGAGTGCCTGTGATAGGGATTCGAACAATTGAAGGATGTAAACCATCTGGTGAATTCACGAAGCTTGCTACAAAACGAGGAGATGTTAAGCGTGCAGGGCTCCCTAAGAAGTTTCTCAAAGGGGAATATCAGTTTATGTTTGAGTTCATTAACAAAGTGTTGGTGCCCAGGACATAAAAGAGAACAGTGGCAGTGACATCTACTGCCGATCTCTTTCTCAGGAAAAACTTGATTAGCTTGAAGAAATCAACCTCCCTGCAATTATGCTAGAGCATATGCACAGATTAATGACATGGAAGAAGGCCAAGCATGGCATTCCGTATGGGTATCTGCTGAACTTTGTTTTCAATCATTTTGAAGTTCCTTGGGAAAGGGGTACCTGGTACCACCAAACAGATGTTCACTACTTCTACCCTACTGAAATGTGAGTGCATTGAGGGACAGGCTAGGGGCAAATCTCAAGTGGCAGATGTTCTACAGCAGCAGGCTACTCTTAAAAAGGAGGTGAATGATCTCATCAAGATTCTGAATGACAAAGAGGTTGAGATTGCTAGAAGGTTGTCTCAAGGGGACCTGGTACCAGTGAGGGTCATAAGCAGGTGCTCCAAGAGTTGAGGGATGAAAATGCGATGTTACTGAAGACAAATGCATCACTCAGTGAGTAAATTAAGTCCCTAAACAAGCAACTTATTCAGGCCCATGAGAGTGCCAATAAGCGCATGATGTTGTTGATGCGTACCTTTAATCCCTCTCTCCCTCCATCCTAAATGTGTCATGTCTTTACAGTTTTCCTTTTTGTTTCACCCTTTTATCCTAAACTCTTGTTGGTTTATGTTGTTTTGACTGACTACAGTGGTCGGTGCTTGTGATATAATGCTATTTTTATTGCTGCCCTGTTCATGTGTGGTTTGATAGTCTCTTTTGCTTACATACGCATGTTTTGTGTGACCTGAGGCCCTGAATTCTCTAATGTCTTGCATTTAACTTGAATATGTTTACTGCTTCACCTTTTCAATGATGTTAAAAGGGGGAAGTTTGTTGTAAAATTGACTGGAATTAGGAGCATTGAACTAAGGGGGAACTGTACTAAGGGGGAATCTGTTATGTTTTGAATGAATGTTTTAACACTCATGTGAGGCGTACTGTAAGTTGTTTGTCATCATAAAAAAATGGGGAAAATGATAAGTGTTATTGCCTCGAGATATTTTGATGGTCTCCTCACAAGTGCAGGGACCTGGTCCTCTGCAGAGTATACTCGTCCAGCGTCAAATGGTGTACAGCTGTAAAAGTTGTCTGCATCAGCAAGTTGGTGAAGTTGCACTGTACTGCACCAATCATAAGCAACGAGGTTGTTTGTACGATGGATAATAATTCTTCTTGTCCAATATATTCTACATTACAAACAACAAATTACTCATTCATTCAAAGTAAGAACAAGAACAAAAGTTGTTTCTCTATAGCTAATAATGCTAAACAAAACTTTATTGCCAAGATAAAGCTCATCACAGGTATGAATCATCAGGAATTCCTCATAAAATATCTTGGTCCCTCTTATCAGTGGGAAGAAGAAGACTAGTCACTTCAATGAGTTAGCCAAGAACATCATTAACAGAATCAAAGGGTGGCATAACAAATTGCTTTCGACAGGGGAAAGAGTTGTTCTCATCAAACATGTCCTCTTATCCATCCCTACCCATCTGCTTGCTGCATTACAACTCACCAAAGGCACTCTTGATAATATTGAAAGATATTTAGCTAGATTTTTTTGGTCTGGCAAAGATAAGGGTAGTAAACATCATTGGATTGCTTGGAGATCCCTCTGTCTCCCTTTTGAAGAAGGTGGGATTAATATAAGAAGGATTGGCGACATCTGTAATGCTTTCTCGTACAAGCAATGGTGGAACCTTAGAACTAGTAACTCATTGTGGACTGACTTTGTGAAACATAAGTATTTCCAAAATACCCATCCTGCTCTAGCTACCTGGAGAAAAGGACAATCTACTTGGTGGAAACATATGTGTAACATTAGGGAGATGGTAGAAAATGAAATCAATTGGATTTTGGGCAGAGGTGAGGTAAATTTTTGGTGTGACAATTGGTCCCAACTTGGACCCCTATACAAACTTCTCCCTACTGGTTTCAGTGTCCATAATATCATGGTTAAAGAAATCCTCGAAAATGGAAAATGGAACTGGAGCTTTTTGCAGAACCATCTTCCTAATCAGATTAGGGTCATGATCACAGGCTTGGGGCTGAATCTGAACAATGAAGAACAAGATAAACCTGTTTAGTCCCTTACTAGTGCGGGCAATTTCACGGTGACATCGGCATGGAATATTTGCAGGCACAAGAGTATTGGCACCACAGATTTTAACAAAATATGGCATAAAGACATTCCATTCAAAATGTCCTTCTTAACTTGGAGAGCCATTATTAACAGACTTCCTACATATGCCAAGATTGCAAGGCTTGGTATCCCATTATCTCCCACTTGCTATTGTTGCACTAACAATAATATTCCTACCACTCTGGAAAGTGCAAAACATATTTTCTATGCAAGTGAACACGCAAAGAAGATTTGGAGGCTGTATGCTACGCCCATTGGGATAGAGTACACCAACATTAATTTGAAGAACCTGCTACAAAAATGGTGGACTAAGAAAGTCCTCAATCCGGTGGCAGCATACATCACAAGAGTGTTGCCCATGTTTATCTGTTGGGAGTTATGGAGGAGTAGATGCAATCATAAATATGAAACAATTCATCCCTCTGTGTATAGATCAAAACAAAACATTACTAATATTTTGTTTTTCACTTTGCAGTCAAATTTTGGCAGGATTAAAGTTGAGAACTCTTGGTAGAACATCAACCAAATCTTTGACGTCTCTATTAATCATAAAAGTGCCATAAGAGTGAATTGGATCAGACCACCAACTATGTTTGCTAAACTTAATACTGATGGATCTTGTGTTAATGGAAGGTGTGGTGGAGGTGGAATTCTGAGGAACGCATTGGGACAAGTCATCATGGCCTTTACTATAAAGCTTGGAGAAGGAACCAGCAGTTGGGTTGAAGCCATGTCCATGCTACACGGAATGCAACTATGCATACAAAGAGGAGTAAATATGATCATTGGAGAAACAGACTCCATTCTACTTGCTAAAGCTATCACTGAAAATTGGAGTATCCCTTGGAGAATGTACATCCCAGTTAAGAAGATTCAAAAAATAGTTGAAGAGCATGGTTTCACCATCAATCACTGCCTTAGAGAGGCAAATCAACCTGCGGACAAACTTGCTTCAATTAGCCTCTCAACTGATGTTAACCATGTCTTCAACTCTTATGCTAATCTTCCTAGTTTTGTTAAGGGCCTTGTAAATTTAGATAGAATGAATTTGCCCACCTTCAGATCAAAAAGAACAAAGGATGCCAACCTTATTTTTGAACCTCCGTAGATTCGTAGCCAGTGACTTCCACTGGCCTTTGTATAGGCTTATTTTTTGCTAAGTGCTCCTTAAGCACCAAAGGTACAAGTTTGGTATGCCAAACTTCGAAGTGTGTATCCTTATCTTATCAATGAAAGGCCAGCTACTGATAAAAAAAAAAAAAAAAAGCACCGAGGTATCTAGTCAAGTCTGATCCTTTTTTGATAAAAGAAACCAAAATCCCTCAGAAGACAGATAGGTATTTAAGGCAGTTGATCTTCATTCAAAAGAAAATGAGGTTTCTAAGATATACTTATATAGCACAGAGATAAATGGTTACGTCGACTATGAGAAGTTGAAAGGTTTGCTGACCCGAATTCAGTTTATGGCTGAAAATGTGGGACATTTCTGTCTTGCTCTTTGGGTTAATGAAGATGAAGATGATGGCGATTCAAAAAAGGATGAAGATGACACCGATACAGATGAAGATGATACGGATTCAAAAGAGGATGGAGATGATACATTTAACATCGAGAGTAAGCTTCCTTACCTACTATTCCTGATTGTACTAGAGGAGCTGGAAATGAAGAAGATTTTTCTCTGTGAACTAAAGGCTTCGAAGTTTACTCAATCAAGAACTTTCAAAGACAAGAAATTACCAAAAGGATTTTCACATCATCTCCATGGTCTGCTGATGTATCTTAGACAAAAAAAAGCTTAAGAACTTTGTTTCTGCTCGAAACATTGATGTGGCAATAGAGTTCTTGTTGGTTTTTCTCGGTGATGTGCCAAATCATGTTTTTAATGGAAAGAGGTTGAATGAAGTCTTAGAAAAGATTGGAGTTCTTGTGGGCGATGCGCTATGTGTAATTCAAATGCATCTTGAGGGATCTACAATCAAAGAAGATGCTAACAAGATTGATCTTAGCACAATACAGATATTCGAGAAAATTGAAGATCTAAAGGCACAAGTGGAAGAAAAGTACAAAACCTTAGAATACAATCCATCTCATGAGTTCCCCGCTGTTGGTGGATTGAGCTTTCTTGATTCTCTCCTTTGTAAATTGAATGCGATGTTGAAATCTGAAACAGGTTTGGTTTTCATGATGAAGCCTCATATTGGCATTTTAGAGAAAGAGCTCTCATCTCTCATATCTGTTTTTGGAGATGTTGCACAGACGCAACGTGAACATAAAATTCTTAAAGAACTTCGGAAGCATGTTATCAATTTGGCATATGAAGCTGAAATTTCTATTGACTCTACTCTTGCTCAATATAATGTTCTTTGGCATTCTTTTCACTCACTTCCTGAAATCCTAAAAGAGATCAAACATACTCGTATGGAGGTGACAAAGATGTGGTCGGAGAACTTTTGTTAGTAGGCCCTACTCTGTAGTTGAGCCATCTAAACATTTGCCAACTCAATATAGCAATCTTATGAATGATGAGGAGATAGTGGGTTTTGAGAATGACACAAGAATAATTCAGCATCTGATTCAAGGAAGAAATGAGCTAGATGTCATCCCGATTGCTGGTATGGGGGGGACAAGGTAAAACAACCTGTGCTAGAAGGTTGTACAACAGTGACATCATTGTTTCTCATTTTGATGTTCGGGCATGGTGCATCATCACCCAAACATATAACCGGAGGGAGTTATTACAAGAGATTTTTAGCCAAGGTACTGGTTCCAAGGACGAGGGAGATAAGGATGACATCCTTGCTGACATGTTGAGAAAAAGCCTAATGGGAAAGAGATATCTCATTGTCTTAGATGATATGTGGGATGGTATTGCATGGGATGACTTAAGGCTTTCTTTTCTCGATGTTGGAAATAGAAGCAGAATAGTAGTAACAACTCGACTTGAGAAAGTTGGTGTGCATGTCATACACCATACTGATCTTTATTTCCTTCCATTACTCACACCAGAAGAGACTTGCAGATTGTTGCAGAAAAAAGTGTTTCAAAAGGAAGTTTGCCCGTCTGAACTAGAAGATGTGAGTCTAGCAGTTGCAAAAAGATGCAAAGGACTGGCTCTAGTAGTTGTATTGGTAGCTGGAATAATCAAAAAAAGGAAAATGGAAGAATCTTGGTGGAATGAGATTGAAAATGCTCTATTTTCCTATCTTTGTAAGTCTGAAGAATATAGTCTGGAGACTATGCTTTTAAGTTATGATAACTTACCCGATCATATTAAGACCGTGCCTTCTTACATGGGGATGTTTCCGGAGGATGAAAGAATTTCAGTGTCTCAGTTGATAAGTTTATGGATCGCAGAAGGTTTTGTGCAGAACATTGAATCTGGAAGCTTGGAAGATGCAGCTGAAGGTTACTTGATGGATCTCATTAGCAGTAACGTGGTAATGGTTTCAAGGAGAAGATATAAGTTCATGATGTAGTGCTTCACTTTTGCTTGGAGAGGAGCAGTGAAGAAAAGTTTATGCTGGCACTGAAGGGAAGTCGTAGCCAGTTTCAACCTTGTGATTGGAAAGAATGTCGAGTGAGCTTCAGTTTCAATAATGAGCTTTCCATGTTTGCATCTCTAGGCTCCAAAACACAAAAGCGTTTCCACCAACATAATTGGAATCCCTTCCGTCAGGTTAGTGAAGTGAGACTTCTTAAGGTCTTGGATTTGAGTTCTCATACAGTGGATCATTTTGTGTCAGCTACACTGAAACCACTAATTCACCTGAAGTACCTCTCTGTTCGCACAATTACATTCAATTTTCATCAAGAACAGCACCTGCCCCATCTTGAAGCTTTAATTGTGAAGTGTTTCATCAAGCCTACAGTGTTACCAAAGATTTTTTGGAAAAATGGAAAAATTAAGGCATGTTGATATTAGTAAATCTGTTTTTGATTTTGAGAGGATCTTTGAAGAATAACCTAAGTTGGAAAACTTGAGGATATTAAGGAATGTTAGATTTCAAATTCGCAATGCTGATAGTGTGGATGTGTTATTACGGAGGTGTCCCAATCTTCAAGAACTCGAGATCTTTTTTGAGGGCGATAACAAAAGATATTTTTGTCCCAATTTGGAGCGTCTTACCCAGCTTCAAATACTCCGCCTTTATGTTAAGTGGCCCCAAATTGTATCCGAGTTACACTTGCCTTCAAATTTAAAGAAGATGGTACTAACTAGAAATCCTACAGAAAGCATGATTTCCCTCATTGCGGGACTACCAAGTCTGGAGTATCTCAAATTAAGCAGGAAGTGTCAGATTTGGATGAAATTAGGAGAGTGGTATCTTAGAGATATCACGTTCCATAAACTTAAGTTCTTAAAACTGGTGTGGTTAAATATATCAAGGTTGGATGCCTCGGAGGAATCCTTTTCCCAGCTCGAAACACTAGTTATAAAAGGAAATGACGAGCTCAAGGAGGTCCCCCTTAGCTTTGCAGATGTTCCAACACTGAAACAGATTAAGTTGATTGACTGCAATGAATCACTGGAGGCTTCAGCTGTGAGAATTAAGGAAGAAGTCCAAGCAATTGAAGGATGTGACCTGTCTTAAACTTATTATTATCAAAGTAAGTAGAAACAAACTCCTATGTGTTGTTTTTGAGTATCAACGTGCCTCTAATGTGCAAACAATATGTTCAATACAGGAAAGGTGGCAAAACATCCGGAAGTGACGAGAATCATTTTAGAAATCCCAATTTTCTTCAAATACTTCGCCTTTTTCCTTTCGGAGGTCCATAGTAGTATCCAAGTTACACTTGCTTTCAAATTTGAGTAGTTAGGGGACTCCTATAGAAAGCATGATTTCCTTCATTGCGGGACTACCAAGCCTGGAGTAAATTCAATTAAGGGATCGGATTACTTGTGTTCGTGTCAGAGTTGGTGCCTCGGAGATATCACATTCCATAAACTTATGTATCTCAAGGTGGGATGCCAGCTCGGAGGCATCTTTTCCCCTGCTTGAAACACTTTTTATGAAGTCATTCGTTTCAAAGGTATAACATCTGTTTCATTCCACTTCTTATACATTATGTGTGAGTTTTCAATATTATTATTTATTTTCCTTTTGAGAATTTTGAACTACGGCAATGTGTTTTTACAGCTGTTGTGGCATGGGAGCCAGGGAACCTGTTACTGATCGAGGACTTGGGAAGATTTCATAATTTCAGTAAAAATATCGCGAGCTGGATCGACTTTTTATTTTATGTATTAACACATTCTTCTTTTCATAAATGATGTGTTTTTGTAAACTTTTCAATCACAACACACTCACATGTTAATTAAAAATAGTATAAGTATATCCAAAGGACTCCTACTTTAAAAAGAGTTCAGGTTATGGTAAATTTGTATAGTGTTACAGTGAAGAAATTGAAAGTGTTATATATATGTAATATTTCGTGGAGTTTGAAGTTATATAGTATTCCTAAAATTCCAAACTAAACCAAATTGGTTTCTTCCTTATTCTAAACTCTATCCGGGTTACTAGTTCTTGTATAAATCAAACACTCGTCCTCTTTGCTTTCTTTCTTAGGACACTAATATTTCTTACAATATTTTCTTTCTTTCTTTCTTTCTCACTCTCAACTGTATTCGATCAACACACAATATGGTTTTCACGCAGCTGAGTTTAGACGATTTTATGGGTATGAGATGCACGCGCAACATGAATCCTATAGATTATATGCTTGTTGTATCTGAAGTTTCTTGCTTGAAATCTAAGTATGGTGAAGAAGACAACTTAATCGCCGAGCAAGACAAAGGATTTCGTATCAAGAAAGAAGAAAGGAACGTTCAGAATATACTATCATCATACCAACAAGTTCTTGATCGTCGTAAACAAAAACATCCAGTTCTTGATTGCTTCGTCCCAAAGAGGAAACGATCAAAGCCAAACAGGCAGCCTGAACGATTCGATGGTGAAGTTGAACCGATGATCAAGAAAGCTGTGGAAAATAATTCTGAAGAAGACAAAGAACAGAGAATAGTAAAGGTTGATGACGAGGAAAAAAACAGAGTAGAACTAATTGGTGTGAGCAATCAAGAATTTTCCGAAAACAGAGTAAGATCACAAAAACGTGGGGTAAAGAGGAGGAAAATTAATCATAGAGCTGAAGCCATCGCGCCCCCTGTTGTAATTATCAACATAGAATTGAGTATTGAATTCAAGAATCAGATTATGTTCATTGGGGGTTCACTTGAATCAGCTAAATTGGTTATTGAAAAAATACTATTCGATACGGATGTTAATCCAGCAGAAGGAAGGCTTTCAATCCCACAAAAGCAGATGAGTAATAAATTTCTAAATACTGGAGAAGAAGAACTTTTGAATACGCGCAATGGAGCTAAAATGTCTGAGATGAATGTGTCGTTGATTGAGCCTTCGCGTCAAGTAGGTCAAATCAATTTGAGAAAATGGACTATGAATAAAAATAATGGAAAGACAAGTTCAAGTTATGTTTTAGTAAAACACTGGAATGATGTGACAAAAAGGAACTGTTTGAAAAGCGGTATGAAGATGCAATTGTGGGCATTCCGAAAGGATGAAAATTTATGTTTTGCATTGGTTAAAGTTTAAGATTTCAATTTAAGTTACTTAGTAGTAACATGAATTCTTAGTACTAGTTGTTGTTGTTGTCTTCATCATTGTCGTAACAGTAGTTGGCGGTATAATATTAACATGTTTCTTTTTGGTGTGAATGATTTAGTCAAGAAAGGAGGGACAGACATATGAAATACCTACAGAAGATATCAATCTCAAGGTAAATTGGTCTTCCATCTGTTTATGCATAGTTTTTTTTTTGGTAATAAAATGTGAAATATTACCATACCACCACGAATATCTACAACCTAAAGAGCCCCTAGTGTTTTCAGCCACCTTCTAAGAGGGTACCTCAAATCACTAGGTCTCAGAAAATCACATATCTAATTACAAATCTTTGAAATAAAACCCTGACATCTATGAGCTCTCTTTGTGTCTCTCAGAATGTATATTCTCTGGCATATTTCCCTCTGTATTTGTGTGATGACAACCTCAGGTTGTGTACTTGTTTGTTGAAAAATTCTCTTATTCCTTGTTTTCCAGGTGTAGTAAATCATCGCCCCCCACACTGATGCGACTATCCCCTTTTGGAACTGCTTCCACCGCCTTTTCTTGATCCATTGGAGTGTGTTACAAACCCCTTCACATTGTATTGTTACCCCTAACCACCTACTTAATCTGTGGCGTATTTCTGTTATCCAGCCACACTCTTTGAATAGGTGTAAATGTGTCTCTTCTTTGTCCTCATCACATAAGCAGCACTTTGTATTGTCAATGGAAATGTTTAACCGCGTTAATCTTTCCTTCGTGAGCAATCTCTCTTGGTAGGCCAGCCATATTATAATCCTTTGTCTGGGCAACAGGACTAAACTCCACACTAAATCAGCTTCCTTCATCTTTGGCAGATCACCCAGTATAGCTTGGTAGCTCTGCGAAACAGAATAGTCCCCTGTTGGTGTAAGTGTGTACCTCCCTCAGTGGTACCAGCATGCCATTTGTATCTTCAAAGAGTTTATTTTCTTCCAATACCAGCTACAATCAGTTGGTGGCCTGTGATCCCAACTAAAAATATTAAGAATTTAGTTCTTGATCAGACATCAGTTATAGTTGCAGTAAATTTCGTCAATCAGCATATGTGTAACTTTTATCCAAAACTACATTCCTTTTTGTTCATAAAACTGATGTATTGTTAGTCATCAAGAGAGATATTTTGTGTCACTTTGTGAGCAACCTATTGCGGAAACATAGTTGATTTTTCATAATTAAGTGATACCAAGTAGATCCCTTCTTCCATGCATCAATTCACATTAGTATTTATATCAACCAGATCATTGTGCTTAATGATGAACTTCAGTTCACACACAAGTTCAGGCCACGAATTATTTTCTCTAGCAAAAGTAGAATATTGATCCAATAACCAAGTCAAAAAGTTAAAACTGTTAGCATCGTGAATTATTAGAGAATGATTGTATATATTAATGTATATAGCGTTGTAATTATAGAGATTTGTTTAATAATCATAGAGAATAATATTTTGATAGAATAGTGGGTTTGGAGGGATAGCATAGTAGATTTAGATGGATTTGAATGACAGATTTAGAGGGATTGAATAGTTGATCTTTAGGGATAGGAATAACGGATCTTTAGGGATATGTAATGTGTAAACTCTCTATATAAAGGAAAGACTCTCACTTTGAGAGGCATTCAACAAAATCTTGACAAAAACAAGCTAAAGTACTAATCTACAAAGTGAAATTACATAGCAGGAAAGCCATTGTTTGTGAAAATGGTCCGTGATACATGGTTTGACGACCAATTCTATAGGGTAACGATCCCGGAATATAGAACTTAAAATTCTGTGGTACTAAAGACATTTGCTTGATTACTGAGGAGAATGTGATATACACAGTTATTTTCATGTGTTATTCATTAATGTCGGGTATAGCTGCTTCAATAATTCGTATATGACATGACCCCCAAGGAGAAAATGAATTTTGATGAAATAGAGTACATCATTAATGTTACTTCAAATAAGCCATATGGTATATCTGATGGATCAAATCCATTTTTGAAGGTAGTAAAATTCCAAGGTTCAACTTAGAAAGAAATGGAGTTCGGACAAGACTATGTGATCCTTTTTTGCATAGTCAAGAACGTGAGACGAAGATGCCAGGTGATTGATTGTTACAAAGAAGTATTTTACAAACCGTATCTTAGGGGAAAGCATTTCAGGAAGAATCGTGTGTTTAATATGGATATGAGTGTTGGAGGCTTTCTAGCTCTCTCCTATCTCCTCAAATCACCTACAGAAGGTATCAATCTCAAGGTGAATTGGCCTTCCATAAGTTGTGTTCCATCTGTTTATGCATAGTTCTTATTGTCAATGAGATCCTCAACTAAAGTCTAAAAGTACTGAGAATTTAGTTCTTGATCAGACATCGGATATGTCACTTTTTGTGTAACTTTTATTCAAGACTACATTCCATTCTGTTCAGTTTTGGGATAAAACTGATGAATTGTTAGCCGTCAAGAGAATTATTTTGCGTCACTTTGTTAGAAACCTATCACAGAAACATAGTTTAATCTAAAGATCCTTCTTTAAGACCTCAGGGAGATTAAGTCCTCTCATAAGCAAACTTCCTTTAGATTTAGTTCTGAAATTGCAACATGTGTGAATAATATTCTTGACCCTTATGCTGCAAAAACAGTTCTGAGTTCTGAACATAATATCACTCTCATTCCACTTGAATGCAGCGGAAAGTCAGTGCATTCCCTCAAATTCTTGAAAAACTCTACTTGAAAAGGACACTAGAAGCAGTCTTTGTCAGGCGCTTGCTGTCAAGGTTATATCGCCTGCAAAAGAGGCGTCCTGTATGCCAACATGTGGTATATTATTCTCATCTCAATTTCTCCTCTACTGGTTCTTTTTCATTAGGTCACCTTGCCATCTGGTCTTTTTGCTATATATTCCAGCAATTTGTTTGATGCTATTCGTATCATATATCGTTGTAACAATTGTCAGAACAATGTAATGTACAAACTCCGCTTGTTCATATATTTTTGCCTATAATAGCATTAGTAATACTTGAGAATATGTTTATTGGTGAGATCCTTGGATCAGTAGTAGCTGGAGATTTGTCAGCAGTAAAATCTACCTTTGAAGTGAAGAAGTTAAAAGTGATCGAGTGCTACTGGAGTTGAATCTGAAGATGGTGAAATCAGTATTGATAAAGAGCTAAAATAAGTAATAGGTTTCTAAATACTGGAGAAGAAGAACTTTTGAATATGCTCAATGGAGTTAAAATGTCTGAGATGAATGTGTCGTTGATTGAGCCTTCATGTCAAGTAGGTCAAATCAATATGAGAAAATGGACTATGAATAAAAATAATGGAAAAACAAGTTCAAGTTACGTTTTGGTCAAACACTGGAATGATGTGACAAAAAGGAACGGTTTGGAAAGTGGTATGAAGATGCAATTGTGGGCGTTCCGGAAGGATGAAAATTTATGTTTTGCATTGGTTAAAGTTTAAGATATCAAGTTAAGTTACTTAGTAGTAACATATGTTATATGAATTCTTAGTAGTAGTTGGTTGATATATGTTGTAGTTGTCGTCTTCATCATTGTCGTAATAGTAGTTGACATTATAATATCAACATGTTTACTTTTGATGTGAATAATTTAGTCAAGAACGGAGGGGCAGACATATGAAATATGATCAACGTTTCATCTTAATTAGTAACTGATGATATGTTGTATGTATCTGTGATAAAGGTTGGTCCTTCAGAGATATGAGTGTTGGAGACTTCCTAGCCCTCAAATTAAATGATGAACTGATGTTAAATAGCTTCTTTCATTCCGGCTATATTAGTGAGTCGGGCTAGCTGGAAATATGCTGCAACAATTGATTGTGTGCATGATTTGCTTCATATGAAGGGTCGTGAATCGTGATGGCATTCCTATCGGCCTTGGAGATGGATTCACAATGAACTAGTCTGATGTGATACTGTTTTCTCTGGAGCAGTACAGAGCAAAAGTATATAATGCCAAACAAAGATGAAGAAATTCTTACTAGGTGGCTTACGACACGTGTTGCTTCCAAAAGCCTCATGTCTACATGAGACGTCTTCTGGATCTCCGATTATACCATTAGATTTATCACTTTTGAGAGAAGCAGCAATACCTTGTACACCTCCAATGTTAGCAAGTTCGTCAACGTTTTTATCTTTGACAAGCTTAGCTAGACTTGACTGATCAATGCCTGAGAATTGTTAGGGTTTTGCCCCTGATTTTCTTACCTTATTTGAAGTTTATTTTTTTCCTTAAAGAAAAAGTCAAAGTATTACCATAAATGCTTGAACTTTTTCTGAAAGGAAAATATAATTTTCTTCCATATTTGGTTTATTCTTTTCCTTAGAGGAATAGTTTGGAGATCTATAAATTGAAGATTCCTATTCTCATAGCATAACACAATAACATCCACAATGTAGTCGTTTAGAGACTTTTGTTTATGGGGAGATTTATTCTCTCAACAATTTTAGTATTTTCTTTTATATTAGTTTTTTCAAATAGTAATATTATGTTTTTGGTTAAGTTTTTTGTCATCTAATTTATCAACTATATGATTTGCAAATTATAAACTTCCGCATAACGCCCAATTCACCTTCATAACCCAACAAGAATAAAGGGTGGTGTTGAACTACATCAATCGCGACTGTTTCAGTCGATACACAAAGTACTTTTCTTTGATTGTAGGCAGCTCCATGTAGTGCTTTAGTGCTGGTTTTAGTTTTAACAGACATATACTAGTAGCTTTAGTCCTCTCCTAAGTAAACTTTCCTTTAAGTTGTCAATGTTCCTTGTAACAAATTTGCAGAATTGAATATATTTCCTGATCCTTTTTTACTGCAAAAATAGTTCTGAATTCTAAACATAACTAGTGTGTTGGGTTGAATAGTTACATTATTGGTCATATTCGCCTTGTTTGTTGGTTGGTTGAAGTTTGATGATTATTTTGGCTTATTGACTTGATACATAGCTATTCTTAGCTTCTGTATAGCGATCATGACAGTTTTGTCAGTCCATATAGCGTTTACATTTTCCTAGATATCATGTTGGCCTCGACGGCCTAAACAAGAGTACTTATGTGCTAGCCGCCTATTTCTTTATATGAAGTATGGGAAGTAGTATAGTATCCTTTATAGGGGCCTTACTAGTCAAGAGCTTATTTTTTAAGTCGAAATATACTATCCATCTAATGCCTAAGTGTACGTCTTACACCTCATAATACAACTACACACAACTTGAAACTCACTCCGTAAACATTTTTTAAAATATCTACTTTTATGGGAATTTAGGATATAATCTTTCAAAATTTCATAAAGATGATCAATTTTAAACAAATCAAATAAAGTCAGTAAGATGAAAAAAAAAAATAACAAAGCAAAATAAGATCATATAAGTTCGACGCATATCACGAATTCAAACCTTATCACACGTAGCTCAAATGTCTATTATTAAAAACATTCATACTTCACTATAGTCTTATCACATAACACTTAATAAAGTACTAAGTACAAAAACCACTCACAACATATAAACTTCACTAATTATTCCCCTCCCCATTACATTAATTAATTAATTAATTCTAAGAAGACCATATGAATTGCAAAACTTGTTTGCCTTGAATTTTGAGATACAATCCATCCTTCTTTGCATGCCATTCACATATATTATTTGCACATCTTTTACAATCTCTATTATTATCAAATAAAACAAATGTACCATGTACTCTTTTTGATGTTTGAGCAGTCAAAGCACATGAAGCAATTGCCTTTTGTTTTGGATCACCAAAATTTACTGGAAATGAGCTTTTTGTTCCTTTTGGAATTGGCAAAGTTCCATCATCAAATCCCATAATTATACAATGAGCTCCTAAATTAGCTCCTAATTCATTGTAGATTAATACTTTAAATTGTATACAATGAACTAAAGAGCATGAATAATATAAAGTCAAAATAAGAGAAATAATTGGCAAATTGTATTGTGAAGACTTCATTTTTATGTGGTTTATATGAGTGAAGTATTAGTCTTTATATAGTTGTATAACATAAAATTTTATGGGAACAAATTAAATTCTAGAATAATCATGCTAATATGTAATTATATAGTAATGTTTTTCTTTAAATTAATATTACTAATTCTGAAAAAGATTAGGATATGATTCATGTACCTCAGTCAACTATATATTATTATGGGGGAAAAAAGTCGATAAATGTTATTTAAGATTATTCCTCCTATTTATCTTTTTTAGTTTTAACTTGTCAATATCTTTATAGTTATCCTCAATTATTCAAGGAAAATGTTTTAAATCATTTTAGTCTCTGGAATATTGATAAATGGTGGTTCTTGTAATTTTTGTTTAAATATATCTAATTTTAGTTAATGGATATATGTACTTTTGATTGTGAATTTTTTTAAATTTAATGAATTATTAAGTGTTAAGGTGTCTGGTCAATATGTTATGTTAAATTTTAATGTTATTTTGTATTTGAGGATCAGATAATATGTAAATATAAATATATAATTATGCTCTATTTAATTTCCAATCATACAAAGATTTTCTTGCTCAACTATTATGGCATAAGGATATTGGAGTAAATGTTAAAGATTCTCATCATTTTCACCTCCTCGTTATTCTTAATAACTTTGAAGTTCGATTGATGTATCTTTTGTTATGTTGATTTCATTTATATAATATTTAGTCAAAGTCGAATGACTTTTTAGTATAATTTTTTTTGTTTAGTGACTTGTTATCATTTGGCAAAGTTGAATGGTTTTTTGTTATAAAAGATTGTTTAATTTTGTTATATTTTAACAAAATTGAATGATTTTTATATTACAAAAAAAATAGTATAGTAACTTTACTGTAATAAAATAAAAGTTAAGTAATCATAGATAAAATTAACCTTTTTCATTTTTTTTTAAAAATCCCATAGTTTTTTCCAACTTATAATTAAGGGAAAAGGGTCTGAAAATATTCCAACTTTGGTCGAAATTGTTGTTACGATACAAAACTTTGGAATGGACCTTTTACCCCATGTACTATTTAATAGTGTATTTTAAAAGTATATATGTGCCTACGTGGACATCATAAATATTTCATCATTTTAAATAGTAATGTGTCCACGTGGGCACATATATACCTTTAAAATACACTATTAAATAGTGCAGGGGGTAAAAGGTCCTCCATAAAATTTGGTATCGTAACAACAATTTCGGTCAAAACTGAAATATTTTTCAGATCCTTTTCCCTATAATTAATAAAATATCACTCTCTTATACAAAAATGAAACTAATCTCCAAATTTTGACCTAATGGTTATTTTCCATCTTTTATTCATGCGGCCATTAAGATAGCCAATTACACATCAATTTCTTTACCTTAGCTTCCATTAGTAAGACCTTACTAATAGTTGTTATCTGGTTATAGTTATGCAAATATTAATAAGGTAGATATTAGTTATGAGGTAATCTATGTATTATTCTATGCAGGGTTATTATACCTTAAGTCCTTTGCATAAAATAATACATAGAATCGTGCATAACTTATATTAGTTATACATTTTTCTAAATAGCATATTAATTTTGCACAATGTACATGAATAATTTACCTCATAACCAATCACCAAACGTGATATTACGTATGCATAATTTAATACCTGCATAACTCAGCTCCAAACCAACTATCAATCGACCCCTTAATTTATTGAACATTTCCTCTTACAAAAGAAGTATGAGCTTGTTAGTATCCTTCACTTAGTACACTTTTATTCATTTTGATCTCACTTTAAATTGGTCTTCCATCACATTGATCAAATTTTGAAAAATTAACGAAACTTTAAGTTTGTACTCACAATTTCACTATTAAAAAAAAAGTATAATGTTGTCCTCAAGAAGCACAATACATTGAATTAGAGTAAAATTTAATTTTAATTTAACGATTCAAAATTTATATGCACGATAAAACTAAAAAAAGAAAAACTTCTGAAACTCTACCTTATTAAAGAAGAAGAATTCAGTAGATTTATTTTACGGTAGAAATACATTCAACCAAAATCTGAAAAGTTGATCCCACTAGATATTTTTTTTAAAAAAAAATTGTCTTCTTTTAAATTTTGTAAATGTAAATAAGGAGATAAATATTAAAAAAATTCAAAAATAAATATTTATATATTTTGGACTTTTATTTTGTCACCCCTAAATATGAACATGTAAGAACCCTATGTTAGTAAAAGCAAGATCTTTACACATACAAATTCACTCTCAAATCAATATTTTGAAGTGAAAAAAAAAACACTCCTCACATTGACAACTCTGTAGGTTCTTACAGCATAAACCCTAACATTGCTTAAACCCTTTTTGAAAATAACTATTTGATTCTTGGGGGTGTTGAAATTTATTCACCCAAATCTTTGTGTTTTTTCCATTTTTTGGCTCCTAACCGGCAACAATTTGAGCAATCGACAGAGGTATATTATTGATTTTCTTTGTTTTGTAGACTTCTCCATTTGTCACAGAAAAGATTCAAACTTGTGAAAATCGTTATATTACTATTGACTCAGAAAAAGCTTCTCTTTAGAAGTCATATCAGTAGATTGTTTTTTTTTTTTAATTTCAAATTTAGTTGCCACCCAGTTCTTGTATTTCCTTGTTTTGAGTTGGATTCTCCATTTGAGCTAGGAAAGTTTCAATCTTTGAAAGCCAGAACTTCAATCTTTGACATAAAAAAATGGTCTTTTGTGTCAAAAGTAGAACTTCAGTTGTAGTCTGTTTTGAAATACTTCTGAAGGACTGTTGAGAAAATATATTCTATTAGCAGCCTATTTGTTTGAAGCTGAGGATCTATCCGAAACAATCTACATCCTAGCCTCCCCAGACCCTACTTGTGGAATTACACTGGGCGTGTTGTTGTTGTTGCAGCTGTATTTGTTGTCTGGTACCTAGTATTCTGTGTTCCATTTGTTTCTTTGTTTCAGGTTGAGATAATTTTTCCTTTCTACTGTAGGTCAAGACTCCTGGATTTGCCTACTTGACAGGTTGATATCCGTTCAGGAGGATAATGACATAGCCGCAGCTGGAACGTGCTAGGATGAGGTTACAATTGATTAATAGAGGTACAGATATCTTTATTTTTAAAAGCTAAGTGTTCCCTAAATATTTGGTTGCCTTTTCCTTGGGAGAACTGGAAAGGTTGGAAACATTTCTTGTCCAGTGTTGCTTATCTGTGTTGCATTGTTTCCCTTGCTGTAAGACAGCATATTCTGATATTAATGTATATAGCTCAGCTACAAAATTTTGGTCTTCAAATACCTACATGATGCAATAGTTGGGATTGATCTATCTTAAGCAGTTTTTAGTGCATAGCAGTAGGAGCAGCACTGATTCCTGGCGGTCCTGCTGATCTTTCTTAAGCTTCCATTCTGAAAAACCTAGCAAAGACAAATTACTGAATATTTGAATGAAGAAGGTCAGCAGAATGGTTATTGGGGATTTATATAGCCAACCTCAACTAGTTAAGAATTGAGTGTAATTGTTATTGCTGTTGTTACTGTTTAAGTACCTACAAAATGGTTATTGATTAGGGTTTAAAGATACTTCCGCTCAAATTTACTCAAAGAACTTGGGAAAAGAAGAAACAACTTATATAGTGAAGGAAGGGGGTGAGGGATGGGGAATTGGTCTAAATGCTGTTCCAACAAAGGTACTTATCTTTCTGGCAGCCAGGAGTATTTTATTTCCTTGTAGTCTCCTTTTCTTTCATTACAGCACTGTATCTTAGTTGCTTACGCATTTTTTGAATCAGGTGTATCTTAGTTGCTTACTCTTTTTATGTTCTGCTTTAGGGTTGCGATCTCAGTATGACTTAAAACGCACCACTGTATTTGCTAATTGCAAGAGGTTCTCAGTTTCAAATAATGGATATTCCAACTTTGATAGACCTGTCAGCTCCTTCGTTCCAGAGAGAAACCCGGAATTTTCGAGCCGATTAGAGAATGTGCAGAATGGAGTAGATAACACACATGGGTGGAGTGAGGCCTTTTCAAACAAATTGGAGGGTTTAAGGCAAGCAGTGGATAATGTTTGCAAGATCTTGCAGAGTGGTCCTTGGGGACCTTCTATAGAGATTGCTTTATCCAAATGTGATGAAAATCCTAGTACCGAAGTGGTCACTGGAGTATTAAGGCGTCTAGAGGATGTCAACACAGCATTACACTACTTCGGATGGGCTGAGAAGACAACCCTCCGAGCACATTGCCCTGAAGCATATAATTCACTTCTCATGGTAATGGCCAGGACTAGAAATTTCGAAAATCTGGAACAGATTTTGGAAGAAATGAGTCTCGCTGGATTTGGCCCATCGAACACTGTATCGATTGAGTTGGTTGCAGGCTGTGTGAAGAAGCGAAAACTTAAAGAAGCGTTTGATCTAATTCAAACCATGAGAAAGTTTAAGATTCGTCCTGCATTTTCTGCATATACAACTGTAATAGGTGCGCTTTCTGCTGTACAAGAACCTGATCTCATGCTCACCCTCTTTCATCAGATGCAGGAATTAGGATATGAAGTAAATGTACATTTATTCACGACTGTAATTCGAGCTTTTGCTAGGGAGGGCAGAGTTGATGCTGCTCTGTCCTTGTTGGATGAGATGAAAAGCAATGCTTTTGATGCAGACATTGTCCTCTATAATGTTTGCATCGACTGTTTTGGCAAGGCTGGTAAAGTTGATATGGCCTGGAAATTCTTTCATGAGTTGAAGGTGCATGGTATTTTACCTGATGATGTGACATATACGAGTATGATTGGGGTTCTTTGCAAAGCTAATAGATTGAATGAAGCTGTAGACTTGTTTGAGCAGTTGGAATTCAACAGGACTGTTCCATGTGCATATGCTTATAATACCATGATCATGGGTTACGGATCTGCTGGTAAATTTGATGATGCATATAGTTTGCTTGAGAGACAAAGACAAAAAGGGTCAATACCAAGTGTGATTGCATATAATAGTCTTCTTACTTGCCTTGGGAAGAAACAAAGAGTGGACGAGGCATTAAGGATATTTCAGGAGATGAGGAAAGATGCTGCACCTAATCTTTCAACCTATAATATTCTCATAGACATGCTCTGCAGGGCACGGAAGCTTGATGTTGCTTTAGAAATTCGTGACACCATGGAGGCAGTTGGCTTGTTTCCTAATGTATTGACTGTGAATATAATGATTGATCGTCTATGCAAGGCTCACCAACTTGATGAAGCATGTTCTATCTTCGAAGCTATGGATCATAAAGTTTGTAGACCAAATGAATTCACATTTTGTTCTCTGATAGATGGACTGGGTAGGCGAGGGAGAGTTGATGATGCATACAGACTCTATGAACAAATGTTGGATTTTGATCTTACTCCTACTGCCATTGTCTATACATCTCTCATCAGGAACTTTTTCATGTGTGGGAGAAAAGAAGATGGCCACAAAATTTACAAGGAGATGGTGCGTCAAGGAGCTTCTCCTGACCTTACCCTCCTTAATACTTATATGGATTGTGTTTTCAAAGCTGGTGAGACAGAGAAAGGTAGGTCTCTGTTTGAGGAAATCAAAACTTGGGGATTCACTCCAGATGTAAGGAGCTATTCTATACTAATCCATGGCCTCATAAAAGCCGGCTGTGCTCGTGAAACGTATGAGCTGTTTTATGCAATGAAGGAACAGGGGTATGTGCTGGATACTTTTGCTTATAATACTGTTATAGATGGATTCTGCAAATCAGGTAAAGTTAATAAAGCTTATCAGCTGCTGGAGGAGATGAAAGTAAAAGGTCTGGAGCCAACTGTAGTAACATATGGCTCTGTCATCGATGGGCTTGCTAAGATTGACAGACTTGATGAAGCTTACATGCTTTTTGAAGAAGCAAAATCTAAAGGTGTTCCTTTAAATGTGGTTATATACAGTAGTCTAGTAGACGGATTTGGTAAAGTGGGTAGAATAGACGAAGCATATCTAATCATGGAAGAATTGATGCAAAAAGGCTTGTCACCAAATGTATACACATGGAATTGTTTGCTTGATGCACTAGTGAAGGCTGAAGAAATAGACGAAGCCCTTGTTTGCTTCAAGTCAATGAAGGAGTTAAAGTGCACTCCAAATACTTTTACTTATAGCATTATCATTAATGGTCTTTGTAGAGTAAGAAAATTCAATAAAGCATTTGTATTTTGGCAAGAGATGCAGAAAGAAGGATTAACACCCAATATGATCACCTATACAACCATGATCTCTGGGCTTGCAAAGGCTGGAAATGTATCAGAGGCTGATAAACTCTTTCAGAAATTCCAGGCGAAGGGAGGTAAACCAGATTCTGCTTGTTACAACACTATGATAGAGGGGCTAAGCATCGCGAACAGGGCGACGGAGGCATATGAGCTATTTGAAGAAACAAGATTAAGAGGATGTAATATATATACCAAAACTTGTGTTATTCTTTTAGATGCATTACACAAGGCAGAATGTCTTGAGCAGGCTGCAATCGTTGGTGCTATATTGAGAGAAATAGCAAAGTCGCAGCATGCTTCAAGATCTTTGTAATTTTGACATAGGTACTCGTCACCATAAAGAAATTTTCGGTTTCATAATTCAAAGGTCTGATAATCTTTTATTTCTTATTTATTCGTCAAACAATTACCACATAAATATATCTTTTTGTCGTGCTTTCTGTTCTTCCACTCTGCTGCACACGCACACTAACACTCATTTACACATATATAACTACATTTTTAAATGTCTTCTATTGGGAGTCAGTTGAATCTTCTGTAGAGAAGCAGCCTCACATACATGGTGACTAGATGCCTAACAAGGCTCAGTGCTCACCATTGAACAGTCATGGTAGAACAATGTATTATTGTCATTCTCTCTGCTGAAACTCCAAAATCATTTCTGCATTGGAAGTCAAAGTTGCTCATTCTCAAAACCACTCCTGTAACTTGTAGTAGTTTTAACTACTTCTACACATCATTGGCATTTCTCAAGCTTAATGGTTGTGAGGTTAATGTTTTTTGAAGTTACAGCCACTGTATATTTCAGCGTGTGAATCTTGTTATTAGCCTGACATTGATTCTTAGTATATTAAAAGATGTTTGACTATGTTGGCTTGATGCTTGACAGGTTATACTGGTATCAGTCATAAGGTGACCTGGATAATTTTATCTTGGCTTGCTTACTATATTTGTGAAAATAATGTGTTTTATGGATGGGCAGAGAGTTGATGAATGTCAATGAAGTTCTATTGATGAGTTCTAGTTTGGAATTGCCCTATGGAAAAATATTCTTCATGTAACTTGAAAGCTCTGTTGACTGTTGCTCGAAAAGCATATGCCATGTTCTATTTGATAAGCTGTATATTGCCTGTTTTTAGAGTTCCCTTCACTCTGAGAGGCTGTGTTCCAATTTCAAAGCTACTCTCAAAGGCCAAAGCACCACAAGGAGAAACAATCCATCAAACTATCTGATAAGGTAGTCAAGGCCATTGGAACTTGATGCTCCTTTATCCATATATGTTTCTTGCCTTAAAACTGTGCAAGCCTATGATGTAGGGGTGGCAAATGGTTGGATTGGATCGGATTGAATATAGATTGAGCAAAAATGGTTTGGATTACAATTCACCCAAATAGAATATGGGTAAATATGGATTTGGTCAAATATGGTTTGGGTAAAATGGTTCTAACCCATTTTAAAAAAAATGTTTTTCAAAAAAAAAAATTACCCCCTCCTCCCAAGCACCCCCACCTTCCACCAATCGATCCCTAAATTTTTTTTGTTATCCGCTACGAAGCACCCCGTTTGTTGATTATGCCCTTCTTGGTGATGATATTTTCCAAAAACAAAGAAAAAATCTATTTTACCCCCACCCCCCACCCCACCCACACACACACCTTCCACTTTGTTTTCCAAAAATAAAAAATTTACCTCCTCCCCCCCGGGAACCCACCAACCGACTCCTAAATTTTTTTTGTTTTCCGAAAACAAAAAAAAGCTGTTTTTCAAAAAAAAAAAAAAAATTACCCCCTCCCCCAGGGCGCCCCCTTCCACCAACCTACCCCTAAATTTTTTTGTTTTCCAAAAAAAAATAAAAATTGTTTTTTCAATTAAGTTTGAAAATTAATATTAATTTTTTTATTTTTTTTAGCACAAATAAGAATTTTGAGTGGAAGTGAAAATTAAGTGATCTCTTATGGGTTAATATGAATACTCATATTTAACCCATTTTGACCATATTTGTAGAGACTCTTAAAATAGCTTGAAACCCATATTTAATCAATTAAAATATGAGTAATTCAAGTCGTTAAATATGGGTAAAATGGACTCATTTCATTAATATGGGCTCAAATTGCCACCCCTATGAACATGGTCCATGCTCTGAAACTGCAGAAGCTCATGTAGTTGGTGATGCGACAAGAAGTCTATGATTGACAATGCCCCACAAATTATGAATTCGCCACTTGGAAATTCACACGAAAAGAAATGAGAAACTCTCAATGAAAAAGTGCTCTCTAATCCGAACGTGAGGCATGCTAGCCTTTGTTGTATGTTCATCAAACTGACAACATTTGTTCCCATAAATGCTCTAGATTCTTGCTTGTGATTGTTGTGCCATACAATCATTTAGAGATCGTGTCTTTCCCATCCTCCAATACATCTCAGCTTCACTACTACCTCCATATCCCCCATACCCACCTCCACGTATTTATTTAGATCATAAACTAATGCTTTAACGATAATATCGTTGCTTATGTATCAACAAAAAAAAAAAGAGTAAGAAATTCATTTATTTTCCTGAAAATCATTTTCCTTTGTACTAGACACACCTTTGTTAATTTTACATCTCCGGAATTTCAATCTACCGACTCGTTGTTGTTGGCCTTGTTTGTCTTTGTTAAATTTTCTGATTGTTTGTTTTTTGTTGATAATTTTAGAGACCTCTCTCGAGGTTTTGACTACATTTCACTCACTTCCATGTGGTTTTTTATATTACAGTTTATCTCCCTTGTGATTTTTGATACTTCGTTGTAACAATTCTGTTAATTTATATATTATTAATTAAAAATAATCATGAATGGACTACTTTGCCCCTTTTTAAGATACTATACTATTTAATTTAATTAATCATGCAATTATTTTTCTAATTAATTTCCATCCTCCACCTTAAATATTTCCAAGTCACGTTTGCAAATACAAGCATATATTACTAATATTTATAGGGAAAATTGTATAAAATAGCAAATTATTAATTCAAATTAAATGGTATTACCACATTTTGATTTAATTGTAACTCGTAGCAAACAATTGTCATTCACCTCTCTCCTTGAATTTCTCGCTCGGCAGTCTCTCCCTCGCCTCTCTCACTTAGTCGCTTTATACAAACATAAATGTATAAAATGCATTTGTGTTTGAAAGCGAGAGAAAACTATATATATACATATTTTTTCGTTCGCCTCTCTCTCAAAGAATCTCGCTCGCCACTCTCACTCACCTCTCTCACTTTTTATACAAACACAAACGTATAAATTGCATTTGTGTTTGTATAAAGCTAGAGAAAATTGTATATACAAATACATATACATATATTTTCGTCCTATACACTTATAATTATACAAATACAGATCTTCTTCTGCCCAGTTTTCTTTTGACTTTCTCTCTTTCTCGCTTTATACAAACACAGATTATTCAATTGATTTGTATATGTATACCGAAATATACATATTAATAGCCATATTCGTATTTGTATACTGAAATATACATATTAATAGTCATATTCGTATATGTATACTGAAATATACATATTAATAGTCATAACAAACATAAAGTTTGCTATGGAGCACAATTATACAAACTATAACTATAACATACAAATATGATTTTTATGTTTGCTAAACTTAAAATTTACTCATATTATATGATTATCAAAAGAAATCGGTATTGAACTCTTAGAATAGAAGAAATGTATTATGATTCTTTTAATTTGCAAAAGTATTCGTTAATTATAAGTTTAGTTGCACTCAATATTTTTAAATATTCAAACTCGAAAATCTTTTGTTCTATTATATCAAACTTGAAATCCGTACGATTTCTTCCATGTCCAAATATAGAAATCAAGATTTAACTAATTAGGTCGCTTATAATATAATTATAAGAGTCTAATAATAAATAATAAGTGGTATTTTAAAATATTAATCATTTTATGTATGTACAGAAAACATATATTCACTATCAATATATAGGCCAAACACATTTACAACCGCTCTAACTTGTCCGCATTTTTCATTTTGACACTTTATCTTAGCATTGTTCCATTTTAACCCTTATGCTTCATTTTTTATGTACAATTTTAACACGAAATACTATTTTTATGATTTATTTATTTATATATATATATATATATTTCAATTGCAACTTCTTATTTTAAATCGACATGTGTTAGTTAATTTTAGTTTTAAAAAATAAAAATTAACAAAAAATAATTCCTTTTAAAAAATAATAATTTCTTTTTAAGAGTTTTATGTATTTTTGTGTGAAAAATAACCGACGAAATTGTGTTGGTTTGCTTTCTTAAAAATCACCGACAATCTAACAAAGTCAGTCGAGTTTTAACATTTTTTAGTAGTGTTATTAACAATGAACAAGAGTCTTTTTTACTCGTATTGAAGATGAGTTTTTTTATTCGTATTGATTTATATTAAAAATAAAAAGTTAGTATTTGCGTTAAATTTAGATAGCCTAGATGATAAGAAAAAATAAATAAGTAGTGTTATTTAATTTAATTGAATGTTTAAGAAAGAAAATCAAAAAACTTTCGTCAATTTACTTTCATGCAAAAATACAGAGAAATCTCAAAAAATAATATTATTATTTGAAAAAATTTATGTTCGTTCGTGAATGTTTAATTTTTTTACGAAAATTAACAGACACACGTCTATTTTTTAAATAAGAAATTGCAATTGAAGAACATAAATAAATAAATAAAATTATAAAAATTAGTATTAGTGTTTAAATGGTACAGAAAAAATGAAGTTTAAGGATTAAAATGGAACAAGACTAAGTTAGAGTGCCAAAATGAAAAATGAGGACAAGTTTGAGGGGTTGTTTATGTGTTTGGCCATTATATATAACTTATACATAAAATGATTTAAAAAATAAAAGGAAAATCTTTTATATTACATAGTTTCCCCCTTCACTTTTTTTAATTTAGGATTCCTTGTCACAACTCCCAAAAAATAAAGTGACCGTTACAAAAGTCCGTCTTTTCATTTTCAAAAATTCAAAACTGACCGTTGCCAAAATATTTTCTTTTTCTAATCCCCCAAAATTCCAAACCCATTTCATAAATCACTCTCATTTCCTCCAAAAAATCAGAAAAAGTGTATAATCTGAATTCAAATGGCACTCAGATCTGTCGACAACGCTCTCCCAATTTCGATTGAAAGACCCAAAAAACAAGCAAAAGTTGTTGTAACCCAGAATCAGAAACAGACTGATTGTGTTGTCAATGACGAAAACAAAGCCCCTTTACCACCCGGAGACGCAGCGGTTGATTACGTACCATCTGAGAATCTTGAAGCCATTGATGACCCAGATAGCAAAATCCATGTATGTGGCTGAGTTCTTTTAATTTCTTCCTTTTTTTTCTTCGAGTTTTTTATAACCATTTTGATGGATTTTCGTAAATTTTAGGGACTTGTTGGAGGGTTGGAATCTAAAGATTGGTTGGAAATTTGTCGCTCATTGAATGACACGAGGCGGTTTGCTCTGTTTCACTCTGCTCTCTTGCTGCCAATTCTGTAAGTTTCATCTCTTTGAATTGTTCTGTTTTTGTTTGAGTTAGGGATTTACTTTTTTTGCGGTTTTTGTAATTGTAGGAACAAAGTTTTACTGGTGATAGTTAAGTCACTGAAAAATCCAAGGAGTGCTCTCTGCAAAACTTCTGTCATGGCTTCAGCTGATATCTTCAAAGCCTTTGGTGATCAGTTATTTGAATCATCCAATTCTGATGCATTTGACAATGTGGTATGTATAGCGTTTATCGAGTTGTGTTAACGTTTTAGTGCACTGGCTAATAAGCAGTTTTTACAGATTTTGCAGCTATTGCTGAAAGCTTCTCAAGATAAAAAATTTGTTTGTGAAGAAGCAGATAAGACACTCAAGGCAATGGTGGAGTCTATGACTCCTCTTCCTTTGTTCCATAAGCTTCATACCTATGTCAAACATTCCAACATGAGAATCAGAGCAAAAGCCGCAATCTCAATATCACTTTGTGTTTCTAAGATGGTTGGTTGTTATACATATTTCTCTATCATGGTAGCATTTTGCTAGCACAAACTTAATGAGTTGCATTTCTATTTTAGGAATTGGATGGAATGAAGGAGTTTGGATTCGTTTCGTTGGTCCAAATTGCTGTAAATTTGCTCAATGATCGACTCCCTGAGGCAAGAGAAGCAGCTAGGAGTATCGTGGTTTCAGTATACGAGGCATTAACCATGGATGAAGAGCAGAAACAAGAGGCGTGGCAAAACTTTTGCCAGTCTAATCTTCCAGCTATTCATGCACAAGCCATAGTTAAAATTGTCTCCTCCTAGTAGACTCATTCAAGTTTTTAGCATCTTCCAGCTATTCATGCATAAGCCATAGTTAAAATTGTCTCCTCCTAGTAGACTCATTCAAGTTTTTAGCAGTAAAAGCACGTATTTTGTTTAGTCAGTCTTCATTTGTTATACTATAACCTATATTGTTTTGTTGCTAAAAATAAAATAGGCTCTCGTTTTATCATCTTCTCGAGCTCAAGAAAAGACCACATATGTTTCACAATGCTTGCTGGTGCATAAAGGTTATTGAAATACCACTTGGAAAAGGGAACTGATATATGTTAACAAATTCATTGCCACCGGCAAAGGTTCTTATACCCAACAATGCAAAAAACTTCCTCAATAAAATGTACATACACAACCCACAAGGGTTATCATTGATGCACATTTTGTATGAATTCTCGAAGCCTCAAAAATAGACCAAAAGAAAAGGACAGCCTTGTAAAAAGAAAATTGATATTAGGATCTTGCAAGTGCAGCAAAACGTAGACAAAAAAATGCTCTTTATCTGTTGCAACCAAGGATTCAGCGGGATTTTTCATTACCATAGAAGATATCCCCAAAATTTCTTCCGTGAAAAAGGTCTATTTTTCTACCCTTCATTCCTGTTCAACCAATGAGCGCAAAGCCATCTCAGCATCAGCTAATGGTTGTCCAGCATAAAGCTTCAGTTTCCCTTTCTTCACCACGATTACCTTCATAGTATGTGATCTAATTGCCTCACTGAGTTCCTGAAAATAAGTGAATGGTCCGCATAAAAAATTCCATGGTACATACATAAGTTGAAAAATTCAGTAATACACAAATAAACCAACTTTTCTTGAGTGTCACTCTCAACAGTGTTAATAGTCCTTGAAAGGTTAGTAGGGCTCTTGTCATCAAAAAGTTAGTAAGGCCCTCCAAATGCAGTGGAATAGAATACTTTATGCACCGTAGGAAATGACGTAGATATATTTAATGCAAGCTTAATATTCTTACTTTAACTGGTAAAGGGACAATTTCAGTACTGAAATCTCCCAAGTCTTCAAAGAAGGACTGTAAGAGATAACAAAAATTGGTGGCATCACCACGATCTTCAAAGGTGACTGTATGAGATAAGCTACCATTCACTTGAGAGCTACTTTTTAAGGTAAATAATCCTTCTGGTCCTTCATCATCATGACCTCTCCGCATGCGTATAGCCTGCATACAACAACGCACTTAGTGACAGGAGCATGAAGCAAGAGCCAACAACAACAACATACCCAGTGAAATCCCACAAGTGAGGTCTAGGGAAGGTAAAATGTAAGCAGACGTTACCGTTACCTCGTGGAGGTAGAGACGTTTTCGAAAAATGGAAAAATGGAATCAGATAGGAAAGATAAGCAAATACATATCCATTGTGACATTGGATGATTAAGATGTGCCCACACAATAACCCGTTAATATATAAATATTGTTGTGAATATCAAATATAAGGTCGACAAATCACACAAGACATTTGCCAAATACCTATGTTGCTAACCTAAATGACTGGTACTTAAGCAACCGGATGCCAGCAATACCCAACTAAAAGGTTCTCTAATCTCAGCACAGCTATTCAAGTGCCTCAGCAAGGGATATCCATGAAGTATAAACAAAAACATTTTATAGGAGAGCAACAACCAAAGAGAAGGGTACAGTGATACAATTTGCAAGGAAGACACAAATGGCTGGATAAACACTTCTAGCACAAAACCATATAAAATCTGACTAATATTTCTCACATGATAAGACAATGATTCTGTTTATAGAAATAATGACAAGGCAATGATCCCTAGTTCAAGTTAACTGCAATAACATTAGTCTTGGTTTCAGTCCCACATATTAGCTTCTTCCTTGGACTCGTCATCTTTTGTGTACATAAGCGGGGGTCAATCATTTTTTCCCTTTTGACAGCACCAAGTTTGCTATAAAACTTAGAAGTTAGAACTACACGCGTAGATGCTATCAGAAAGTAAAACAGAGACAAAAGATAACATGTATAGTAGGAATGCAAGCTGTCGAAAATAAGCAAGTAAGAAGTGGACATAAATCCCATATACATACAAGAACATAAGGAAGACTGAACCACCAAAAGTCAGTATCATTTCCTGAATTCGTACCCTCCTTTGGATTCACTACTTTTTGGTCCTTAACTTCCTTCATATTTGAAGTTCCGTTTCTATTTGAGTTCTTGCGTCTGTTCATCACTGTAGTACTCTTTATACGGCGTGATTCTCCCGAGTCCATAACTTCAACCAAAGTATTTCCAGTATTTGAAATTGTTGCAGTCTCCTGATTGCTTAATTCTTTTGAGTCTACAGGTTCAAACAAACTGCTCCCATTATTTCTATCTACCGAAATATCTGTAGCTAAAAAATGAACAGTGCTACATTAAAATGCATCTCTTATTGATTGCAGGAACTAGTGCAACAGAAGACAAAATACTGGTTCCCAAATTGCTCACATTGTTTTTCAACAGGTATTCAATAGGTGCAAGATATAAAGGCTTAACAGTATAAACTACAAATTCAGAAGGTAAACGATAGAAAACAAACCTTTGGCAGCAATATAGCATGTGATCATACAAAAATGAGTTCTTTGCATTTTGCACCCATAACATGTGCACAAAGTTTGAATTTGCAGCCCTTCTATTTTTAATGATTTACCCCCTGTCCTATATGTTTCTTTTCAAACCTATAGTACAGTTCATTTCAGAAGGGATAAAATATGAATTAAAATTAATAAAATAAGAGGCGTGGGAGAGAGTACAAGTTGATGGAAGAAAGATCCTAAGTGGGGGAATAGAGGGAGGAAACACGACTAAGCACAGTTAGGGGTTGTTTGGTAGAGTGTATTAGCAAAATAATGCATGCATTAACTCTTTGTACAAGTAATACCTTATTTGGTATACTTTTTCATGCTATGTATAACTAATGCTTGCATCAGTTATACACTCTATTGTGTATTAAGGTGTGTATTACTAATACCATGGATTTCTTGGTATTAGTAATGCAAGGGGTTTTAATGCGTGCATTAACATGGTTAAAGACCTCATTGCACCTCAAAATCTTTTTTTACATCTTTTCCATCATAATTGTGAAGGATATCTTTGTAAATAAATATTTTATGCAATGCAAACTATTTTTAATACACCAAACCAAACGATGCATAAGAAATAGCTTATGAATAATTAATGTAAGTATTACTAATACAAACATTATTAATGCAAGTATTACTAATACACACTATTTAGCATTATTCTTATACACTCTACCAAACGATCTCTTAATCTCTATTACAATAGGATATTGAGTCGTGTATCCATTAGTTTGTACCCTAAGGGGTCGTTTGGTATGCGAGATAAAGTGGAATATCCCAAGATTAAGTTTGAGATTAGTTTTATACTATCAACCAAATACAGTATAAATCTAATCCCAAACTTGATCCTGGGATATTCCATCTTATCCCATCCAACTTGGAATTATTTTATCCCACATCTGGGAGGTGAGATAAATTAGTCCAGGGATTACAATCAAGGACTATAATCCCGGGATAATTTAGTCAGTGTACCAAACAACGCCTAAGGTTCTGAATCACATTCATAAGGATGTTTGATGACCTGACATATCTATGAAACTAGCCGAGATCATACCCACGTCAAGTAATGAGTTTCTCCTATTCAAACAACTATACTGAATATACTCCCCATTAATTGCAATATAGATTTCTCCTTTAGAGTACCTTCGCAGTCTTTCTTTCTATTTGGAAACTAGTAGATGAAATGAGAAGAAACTGAAAATCTTATTCTTAATTACCCGAACTCATTGAAACTGGAATGGAACTACTAACTATTAATTTATAGATCACAAATGCCACCATTTAGATGACTTGCAAATTATTAATGTCACTGAATTGAATGGAGTAGGCTTTTTAGTACACACGGAGCTCAGGGAGCAACTGGTAGAGGTTAGGATGGTGAATGATAAAATGACCATTAAGTTAGTATTGGGAGGGCTAACTATTAACATAATTTGTGCATATGCACCGTGGGGAGTTTGGATGAGGAGGTCAAGAAATGCTTTTGGGAGAGTTGGACAAGGTTGTGACAGATATTCCGCATACGGAGAAACTAATTTTAGGAGGGAATTCCAATGCTCACATAGGGACCACTTCAAGAGGATATGATGATGTACGTGGAGGTTTCGGCTTAGGAGATGGAAATGAAGGAGGAGATCCACTATTAGTCCTTAGACTTCGCGAAAGCTTTCAAGTTAGTCATAGCAAACTCAAGCTTCCAGAAGAGGGAGGAGCAGTTGTGACTTACCAAAGTATGGTTGGCTAAAACTCAGATAGATTATGTGCTCTTTAGGAAGTGTGAGAGGTTAAGCAAGAGTATTTCGAGAGTCATAAGGATTTGGGTATACTAGGTGCATAAAGGTTGTACAGAGTAAAAGAAGTATTTGTAAGATGAGGAAGGGAAGAGCTATCAGGCCAAATGAGATCCCGGTGGAGTTTTGGAAGATCACAGGCAAAGCAGATATGGAGTGGCTGACCGGGTTGTTTAATGTTAGTTTTAGGATGGTTAAAATGCCAAAAGACTGGAGGCGGAGTACAATGGTGTCGGTGTATAAGAACAAAGGTGATATTCAACATTGCAACAACTATTAGAAGTATCAAGCTACTAAGCCATGCTATGAGTTTTTGAGAGGGTGGTCGAAATAAGGATCTGTATCCGAAAACCAATTCGAATTCATGCCAGGACGATCAACTACAAAAGTCATCCATCTCGTAAAAAGATTGTTGGAGAAGTAGATGGACAAGAAGAGGGATTTACACATGGTGTTCATCGCCCTAAGAAGGTGTACGATAAGTCTCTAGGGAGGTCTTCCGGAGATGTTTGGAAACTAGAGGTGTACCTCTGTGGCTTACATTATGGCAATTAAATATAGGTACGATGGAGCCAAGACTCAAGTAAGAACAACGGGAGGTGACTCAAAATACTTTTCGATCATGATAAGGTTGCAATGGGGATCAGCCCTCGTGATGGACGAATTGACACGACATATTCAACTCCAGCTTACTGAGGAATAGGACCCTAGATAGAAAGGTTTGGAAGTCGATGATTAGGATTTAGGTGGGAGATGCAAAGTCTAGCCCCATCTCCTCTCCTTCTTATTAATAGTAGTATTTAGTAACTGTGCAGTTTCTTACTCTTCAATGTGTTTCATCATTTGTTGTTGTATTTGCTTTGTATTTTGATATTCTGTTGTCATATTTTCTTGCAACTCTGCTTTGAATAACTCTCTTTCGAGCTGACAGTTTATCGGAAACAACTTCTATACCCCACAAAAGTAGAGGTAAGCTCTACGAATATCTTACCCTTCCTAGAACCCACTTGTGGGATCACACTAGGTATGTTGGTATGTTGTTGTCGTTTGTAATTGCCATTGTTGGCTGGTCTTGGTTCGGACACTTCTTGCTCCCTCTCTTTCAGTTCCTTTTTCTTTAGTTAATCATATAAGTTTCTATTTTACCCCTCACATAACAAATTCTTGTAAAGTTTTGCAATGAATTACATAGATTAGGGAGTAAATTGTAAAAGATAAGAGGATAGGGTGCAAATCAAAAGGTTGTACACACATTAGGGGTGTAAAATGTATAGAACTCCATAAAAACAAAGCCAGCTAAAAGGATTTTTTTAGAATATTACCAATTCTTGGTTTAGATTCCTCCAAGTCTGATGCAATTCCTTTTTTCTTCCTTCTGCTCTTCTCCAATGAGTTCTTCTTGACAGCTTTGATAACATCAGCCTTTCCACCTTCGACTTTTTTAACACTCCTTTCCTTTCTTCCCCTCCCCTTGTTTTCGGAAGATTTCTTCACACTTAAAGGTGATACCGACTCTGCATCTTCAGTGTTTCCTTTACTCTCTATGTTTTCACCAAATTTCACAAAAGCACCTCTGTGTGAATCAAGGGTGAGCAGGCCTACCTCATCATCGCCCGACACATCGACTCCACCTTCTCTATTTCCATTCTTCTTCACTTCGGTGTTGTCTTCCAAAGTTTTATCTCCATTTGTACCAACACTTTGATGGTCAAGGGCCATAAAACCCTTTGGTTTATTACTTGGTTTACTGGCGAACTCTCTAAATTTCTGCTTTCTTTTAAATGTTAAAGAAGCACTAAGCTCTTTCTCATCCAAAGTACCACCATCATCCCAGACATTTTTATTAACATCAACTGTTGGAAAAGTAACAGAATTTGTAGGCAGTTTGTTGCTAACCTTTACCAGTCTCTTTCTCAGCTTGATTAACCGTTCATCAACTTCCTTTCTTATCCCCATTTTAACATCACTATCCTCAATTTCTTCCTCCTGCTCCTCATCAATGTCATTGCCCTTCAACTCCAACCTTTCCTTCTCTCTCGCCTCCCTTGCCATATGTTGAATTTCCTCAATCTTCTTCTCCATTTCAGCCTCGTCCACAAAAACAGTTCCCCCATTTTCAATACTCTGATTTCCATCCCCATTCACAAACATTCTCAATTTGTGCTTACTTGTACCTTTCAAATCCAACTCCAAGACCTCATTTTTATAACCATTACCATCCGAACTTTTATTTTTTCCACTATAATCAGCTGAACCAAATACCCAAACAGCACAAACTGTTTGAAATACAAAGGCTCCAACTATCCATAATCCAAATTTCAGCAACGAGCCTTTACCAAAGGTACCTAGAGTGCCATAAATAACTCATTTTTAATAATTTATAACAATTAGGATCCAAATTTTAATCAATTGATCAAATACCCAAACAGCATTAGTCGTCTGAAACAAATTTCTCCAACTTCCCACAACCCAAAATTCAGTAATAGGGTGTTAGAAAATGTACCTGCAACGGCATTAACAGCTCCAGACGGATCTGAAACTTCCGACAGCCGGAATTCTTGATTTTCAGACGGTTTCAGCTCGTCACCGGCGGCTAAGTCGGAGTCCAAAATGTGGGTTTGTTGAATTGGGGTTTCATAAAAGGTACTTTCAGTGTCATTAACAATAGCTTTGGGTTCTGAAACTTCCGACAGCCGGAGTCCTTGATTTTCCGGCGCTTTAGCGACTTCGTCGGAAGGCGAAATATGGGTGTGTTGGATTGGGGTTTCAAGGGGAGTTATTGGTTCATTTTGGGGTTTTATGTAGGGTTTAGTAGTGGTTTTGAGTATTTTGGGGCGGAGATAGTTTTTCCTCTTTGCAAATTTTCTTGGGCGCGGTGTCGTTAAGGCAGAAGCTAAAAGAAGAGGTTTCCTCGAAAGGAGAGTGGAAGGTGTAGAAAGCCGAAGGAGACATGGAGGAGTGATGCAAGCTCCCGCCATGGTTGTGGAGTTGGAAAGCTCAAAGCTCCAAGGTGAATTTGCAAATTCTTTTGAATATAAGCATTATGCTTGTTATTAAAGGATAAATAAATTTGCAGAGCATTTCTTTTAACCCACTCTTATTTGAACCTTTTTGACTTATATAGTAGCATTTGACCATTTGAGCCTAATTTCAAGTTTTGATTTTAATTTTAGATCACGATTTTAAATATTTTCGAAAGTAGAAATTTAAATTGTGATTTCAATTTTTGGTAAATAAAATTTCATTTATAAATTTATTTTTAACAATAAGAAGAATACATAATTTCAAATTCTGTAAAAAAGAAATGAATTGGATTATATACCTATGATAAATTTCAAGACATTATAATAAGAATGAATTTCTTTTTAGCAATTTGATAACTGTGAGACGAGCTTTTCAAATATCAAGGTCTTATTGACTTCGACTTGGGGGTTGAATACTTTGTGGTGTATTGTAATTCTTTACTGATTGGCTTTGGATGTGTTTTGATGCAAATAGGTAAAATTATTGTTTATGTTTTAATGTATGACTAATAGTTAACAGCGGTGTTATTTGCTTTGAAAATTTGAAAGCATTATTTATATGGGGTCCATTATGAGCATCAATTATTGCAGAATACATATTCAATCCTAAGAATCTAAATTTGACACAACAAAAGTGCTTGGAGTTGCTTAAGAATTATAAAATGACTATCCTTTATCATTTGGCAAGGCCAATATAATGATGGGTCCCTTGAGTGCAGTGGCGGAGCCACCTTACGATGAAGGGGGTCGTCCGACCCCCCTTCGGCGAAAAATTATATGATTTATACATGGTTAAAATAATTTTTTAGGTATATATAGTAGATGTCGACCCCCCTTCGGCTACTTCGTGTGTCTATATTTTTAGATTTTGAACCCCCTTACTGAAAATTCTGGTTCCGCCACTGCTTGAGTGAGTATAGTTGGCCTTTCTTGATTACTAGCGGAGAAGAAACTTATGGTGGTGGAGTTCTTAATAGCTTCATGAGACTTGATATTTTCAAACCTGATAGAGTTTTTACTCGTATTGAGGCACAACCGTTTTTAATGAAATAAATTAAAATCAAATAGTTTGAAGATGAAAAATTATATTTGATTCGGGATAATGTGTTGAAAGTTGAAGCTAAAGAAATAATTTTAGACTAGAAAAGTAATTTGAGGATCAAGTCGAATTTGTGATCCTAAGATTGATTATTTGATTAGACTGATCATGAAAAAAGCTCACAAATCAAGATATTTTATTGATATGGTAGCGAAAAAAATATATTATGACTTGAAACGAATTATTGATAGCATAGATGAAGAGGGACATCATGAAATTCGTGTTGTAACACCTTATAAATTTTTTAAGTCCAGATCAGACCTTGAATAAGTCAGAAAGAACTGAAGTCTGCAATTTTCTGATTTACAGACCCTTTACGGGTTGTGTAAGGAACCACGGACCGTGATGGGTTCCATAGACCATAGTCAAAACTGGAAAATTTGTCTAAGCATTTCACGTACTCTTCTACGAACTATAGAAACTTCCACGGGTTGTAGATTAGCCTGTAAAACAAAGACTTCAGAAATCAAGCGACTCTATCTTTTACGGGCACTTGTACGAGTCGTAAATAGATCTACGAATAGTAAAAGCTCCCATAGAATGACCTTCAGGCACCCAGAGATTTCCTTTGTTTTCTACAGACCCTTTCATGGTATGTAGATTGTTCTACGGTCTGTGGAGGGCATCCATAGATAGCCTCAATAGTTTTTAATTCAAGAATGATTTGATCTTTTTCACTCTTTTAATTCCTATGATGTGTCATTTTAGCTTATTTTAAGTGAGATTAAGGGGAATTTTATCAGCCTAAAACTCCTCATTCATGCATAACCCTCTCAAATCAAGTTTCTTCTAACTCAATTTCATCTCAAGCAAGAACTAGGGTTCAAAATTTCAAGTCTCCATTTAAGAAATTCAAGTTAGGGTTCTTCACTCCAAGTATGTCAGATTTCATCAATGGATATTCTCTAACCTATTGAGTCCCAAAGAAACCTCATAATTTCAAGTTTTATGACTACTACAACCTAGGGTTTTATGATCTTCATGGATTTCTATTGAATTTCAATGCTTCTTCATGATTAGTTGTTAATTGCATGATCTTACTTATAATTTCATGTTTCAATGTTATTTCATGAACATAATGCTTGCATTAGCTTGATGATTATTAGTATGTTGTTTGATACATTTTTCTAACATATGCATAACTAATGCTTGTATTAGTAATACACTCTATTGTGTATTGAAGAGTGTATTACAAATATCATCTATTTCTATGCATTAGTAATGCAATGCGTTCTAATGCATGCATTAACACTATTAAAGACACAATTGCCCTCAAAAACTTTTTTTACATCCCTTTCACTATATTTGTGGAGGGTATTTTTGTAAACAAATATTTTTTCTAAAAAAAAGTATGTAATACATAATATTTTTAGTATACCAAACCAAACATTGCATAAAAAAATCTCATCATAACTAATGCAAGCATAACTAATGCAAACATTACTAATGCAAGCATTACTAATACACTATATTTTGCATTATTTTTATACACTCTACCAAACGAACCCTAAGTATATCAGTACTTTCATGACTCAAAATTTATGAAATTTTAGAATGCATGTTTTCAGATTATCAAGTTTTATAATTTTAGATGCTTTCAGATAAATTGTATGTATGAAACTAAAAAAAATATAGAATAATTTAGTGATATTTTTGACACTACTTTTTTTTTTCTTCCTTAAATTATTTACTCAATTTTCTTTGAAGTCAAAGAGAGAGAAAATGCCCTAGTAAAAGATAGGCAACTACCATATTGGAGTGTCTCCTCCAAAATCCAAGTATGGCAATGAGCAAAGCTGAATTCCTACCCGAAGAACTCATAATTGACATACTCTACCGCCTCCCTGTAAAGTCCATTGGACGATGTAGGTGCCTTTCAAAGCACTGGCGCAATTTTCTGTCAGACCCACAATTCATCAAACTTCACTTCAACCTCCATTCCCATACACAAGAAGAGAAACTCATTATTGTCACTTGGCAACGGGAACTTTACACTATCACGTTTATCCCCCAAATGGAGAAATCCATGGCATTTCAGAAAGGTAAATTTTCAGCACTTGTCACACAACTGGAAATCTGTAGCTGGCTCATGTAATGGATTGGTTTTGTTCGTTGGTAGAGAAAAATTACATTTCTTGATCAACCCCACTACCTTAAAACACCATCAAATTCCAATGTTTGATTCGCTTCTTCCTCTGCACCGAACCTGTTACATGTATGGTTTAGGGTACGATGTTGTTAATGATGATTATAAGGTGGTTGTTCTTTCTTATCCTGTTAAAAATAAGACTGTCACTTGTGTGTGTATGTACTCAGTGAGAAAGGGTCTTTGGGAGAAACTTGAGAATTCTCCTTATGATCATTCACCTTTTGAACCTCGTTCTGGGGTTTTGGTTAATGGGGCTTTGCATTGGCTGGCTCGTACTACTTCTGAAAATTCAACTACAATTGCTGCTTTTGATTTAAGTGTTGATAAATTCTCCGAGGTACCAAGACCTACTGATCTTCAGAATCATTGCTTTATGTGTAATCTTGCACCTCTTAAAGGGTGTCTTTGTATATCCACCAATATATCCCCATATTTGGACACAGATACATTTTGGATGATGAAGGAGTATGGGGTTAAGGAATCTTGGACCAAATTTAAGATTACAGTACATGTTCCTCTAACTACACTTTTGTGTTCCATTGGGGATGATGATGTTTTATTGGATGCTGATGAAGAATTGGCTGTCTACAATATGAAAGAGAATCGGCGTAAGGATCTCTTGATTGATGTAAATCCTTTATTCTATGAAGGTCGAACTTTTGTGGATAGCCTTGTCTCTCCTTACTTTGGCAGCGAAACTGAGGGTTAATGTTTGTTGTATACAGGTATTACGGGAACATGTTCCTCTGTATTATCCACCTTTATCGTCCGTCTCCTTTAGATTATTCAAAGCCCTCCATATTTTCTTTTGTCTAGGAAATCTATGCTTGCAATTTCGATAAGTAACTATTTCAATAGTAGTATCAAGGATGCACCTTTATCCGATAAAGTTGCCTTTTTAAGGAGTATTGCTGATTTTTTTGTTCTCAAGCTGCTATCATGTTAGAAAATATAGTCTATGAACATGTAGCCTAAAGTGTAAACGACAGTATTTCATGTATTTACATCAGTTTATTGTAATGCCACATAATTCCCATTTCACACTGTTTGGTGCTTGCATGGAGATTAATTTGCTTCGTCTTAGTCCAACCTGTTATTTGTTCATCTTTCGTTGCATGAGGCCTCCAGAAAGAAGGCGTTCTTTTGCATTGCACTTCTTCATGTCTTGGTTCACTGGCATTTTAACGTCACAAAGAATTGCGAATTCACAGTTTTGTTAATTCTCTGAATTAAAATGGCATTGATAGAAATGTAGTATCTTACAACGAAGTTATATTACAACTCATGAGCTGAAAGGAAATACCTAACTTGAAAACCTCAGGGGACTGACAGGAACTGGAATCAAAAACATCAAAAACAGACGCAAAAGTGGCACTTGCTTAATACTATTTTAAGTTCTTTTCACTTGTCTTTGGGAAGAAGGCTCTTCATTGTCACCTTAACAACTGGCATTTAGGCCCTCTAATAACAACTGTAGTTGATCTGTGGTGCTTGTCTAACTGAGGTTTTGCCCACTTCTCTTGCTATTTCCTTTCTTGATAAAACCGTGGTGTTTGGGTCAACTTGCTTACACTTCGACTAATTCCACAGGGTAACTGCTACCTGCCATCATCTCAGTACCAGGTTACTATGTCCACCAAGGTTTGGACAGATGAGACAAAATAACCTAGTGTGTTTTTTGCCTCCGCTAGGAATTGAACTTGAGACCTCATGATCCTCAACCCACTCCATTCACTGCTAGAGCCATACCTTTGGGTGCCACTTCTCTTTCTTTTTAATCTGACCCTAACAATAATCTTGGAATTCCTTCCTATGGAGAACTGATATTACAGACTGCTTCCCCATATGAAGTCACTTTTCCATTTCATCAAAGTAAGACCAACTGCAAACTGAACTTTGGTCTTGGCCAACAGGGTAATCTTTCATTCTCATAGAGTTGAGTGATGATAGTTCTTCCATCTTGAAGAAAAATATACAGTGTTAATTGAAAGAGATGAGGGGGAGTGAGAGAGAAAGGCTATACTAGAATTCAACTGCCTTTGCTGGTAAAATCTTCTCCTAATTATAATTTATAGTTGAAGAAGGCATAATCTGCACCATAGATTGCATTCTTATCCCCCATTGAAGGGAACCACTTAACTTGCTTATGATGGAAATGTTCAGTAACCAACTATAGGAATTAATATCTCTAAAGGTCACTCAACTTTGGAAATTCATCTAGCAAAATCATTGAACTTTATTTTGTATCAAAGTTATTGAATTTTCAGTATTTTCTTGCATATTTTTTCCTTTTGACCAAATATCATAGGAAGAAACTAAAATAATGAAATAACTGGATTTACGAAGAAGTAGTCAAAGAACAATTTTTTAGAAGAGAAAAATAAGGCAAAGAGAGAAAGCGAGAAACTGAGGGTTAAGATTTATTTAAATGTGAGAGAGGGAGATGGGAATGGGAAGGTATGAATTTAATTGAGATCAATAAATATAATGTCATATATTTAATTAAGGAAAAATGACCGGATCTATCCCTTAGTTTTGACAATTAGAGCTGATATATTCTCGTTATAAAAGTGGCTCAATATATCCTTACTGTTACATAAATAGCTCTTATATACCATTTTCCTCTAAAATATTTTCTATTCGCGGACGAAACATAAGAAAATAAGTTAGAAATCCACTTATTTTCCAAGAAAATATTTTCCTTCATACCAAACACATCCTTAATCTTTAACTTATAACTTATACTAACAATTTGTTTAACTTTTGTCAAAGGTGGAATATTTTTTATCTATGTGACAAGATTTCTTAAAAGAGAGAGTATTACATACACCAACAAAAATAATAAGATAATTTAAGTTTATTTTTGATATTTTGACTCTTTTTTTAATTGAGAACTTCTTTGTCACCTGTTACTCAATTTTCTCAACTAACCCAACTAACCCTTTCACTTTCTCCATTTTTGTTGAAGTCAGACGTGGAGCAAAAACAGAGAGAAAATACCCTAGTAAAAGATAGGCAAGGAGTGTCTCCTCCAAAATCCAAATCCAAGTATGGCAATGAGCAAAATTGAATTCCTACCCGAAGAACTCATAGTTGACATACTCTACCGCCTCCCTGTAAAGTCCATTGGGCGTTGTAGATGCGTATCAAAGCACTGGCGCAATTTTCTCTCACACCCACAATTCATCAAACTTCACTTCAACCTCCACGCCCATACACAAGAAGAGAAATTTATTATCATCACTAGGCAGCACGAACTTCACACTATCACGTTTAACCACCACATCCCCCAAAATGGAGAAATCGGTGGCATTTCAAGAAAGGTAAATTTTCAGCAGCTCTCACATAACTGGATTTCTGTAGCTGGCTCATGTAATGGATTGGTCTTGGTGGTTGATAGAGAAAATTTAAAATTCTTGATCAACCCCACTACCTTAAAACACCATCAAATTCCAAGTTTTGATTTGGTTCTTCCTCTGCAAGGTAGCTGTTACATGTATGGTTTAGGGTATGATGTTGTTAGTGATGACTATAAGGTGGTTGCTCTTTCTTATTATTGTTATAATCAATTTAGGACTGCCACTTGTGTGGATATCTACTCTGTGAGAAAGGGTCTTTGGGAGAAACTTGAGAATTCTCCTTATGATCATTCACATACTGACAGTGTTTCTGGGGTTTTGGTTAATGGGGCTTTGCATTGGTTGACTCATAGAATTCCTGAATATTCATCTGCAATTGTTGCTTTCGATTTAAGTGTCGATAAATTCTCGGAGGTACCAGGTCCTACTGATCTTCAGGATTATTGCTTTATGTGTAAACTTGCAGCTCTTAAAGGGTATCTTTGTATATCCACCAATTTATCCCCATCAATGGACAAAATTATATTTTGGATCATGAAAGAGTATGGGGTTAAGGAATCTTGGACAAAATTTGAGATTAAAGATCCGAATTTGAATGTTTGTCTTGGTAAACTATTGTGTTCCATCGGTGATGATGATGATGTTTTATTGGATGTTAATGAAGAATTGGTTGTCTACAATATGACAGAGAATTGGTGTAAGGATCTGTTGGTTGATGTAAATCATATTAGCTATGAAGGTCGAACTTTTGTTGATAGCCTAGTCTCACCTTACTTTGGCAGAGAAACTGAGGGTTAATGTATTGTGTGATGAACAAGATGATGTTGTATACAGGTATTATGAGAACATGTTCCTCTGTATTATCCACTTTTATCATCCATCTCCTTTAAATTATTCAAATCCTTCTGTATATTCTTGTGTGGGAAATCTATGCTTGTAATTTCTATAAGTAACTATTTCAATTGTACTATTAAGGATGCACCTTTATCCAATAAAGTGGTCTTTTTAAGGAGTATTGCTGATTTTTTTGTTCTCAAGCTGCTATCCACTTTCTTGTGTACACTTTGACTAATTCCATGGGGTAACTGCTACCTGCCATCATCACAGTACCAGGTAATTATGACCACCGAGGTTTGGACAGATGAGACAAAATAACCTAGTGTGTTTTTGCCTCCGCTAGGAATTGTACTTGAGACCTCATGATCCTTACCCCACTCCATTCACTGCTAGGGCCATACCTTTGGGTGCCACTTCTCTTGCTATCTTTTTAATCTGACCCTAACAATAATCTTGGAATCCCTTCCTATGTAGAACTGATATTACAGATTGCTTCCACATATGGAATCACTTTGCTACTCATTTATCCTACCTTATGATTTTATTTTGTTTTACCTGCGCTGTTATACCAATACCAGCTGGTACTCTTTATTTATACATTATTTTCACATTCTAATTACTAGTATGAAGAGGGACTTATACCATTCTTCATACTGTGGGAGCAAAATGTAACAAACAGTTAAGGTATTGAAACTCAATTTGATAATTTACGTTGTGCAGATATCTAAAGTAAAACGAATTACGGGTTTTGACTGTTTAGTGATGTGAAATCTGAAGGGGGAAAAAGGTAGGGGAAAGAAGAACATTAGAGAAAGAGGAACCTACAATAGAATTTTGCCGTTAAAAAATGGATGAAAGCAAAAGGAATGTTATGTGAAAAGTTATGAGCTCCCTTAAAAATGGATGAAATATTTGGAGGGATGTTTTTGGATTAGTTTATGAAAACTTTAAGCATATTTCCTGTTAAGTGAAATATTGGAGTATAAGAATGTAACTAGAGTTGAAGTGAAACTATAAGGATGCTTTTGGTTAA
>JAJOOR010000853.1:0-48893 GCA_036250505.1 Solanum acaule | reverse complement strand
CCACTCAATTTGACCCCCTGAATAAGAATATGAAGTCGAATTTCCGAAATCATGCACGGATTTTGAGATATATGGAAATTACAATTTTAGGTGTTTCCGAAGCACATTTTCGGGCATTTTTGGGGTCGTTTCAGCTGTGCAACACTTGAGTCAGTTCATGCATGCCCCAAAGAAATCACACTATGATGCAGCAATACATGTAGTGAAATACATCAAGAGACAACCTGGATTGGGACTATTGATGAGTAGCACAAAGTCAAGAAAGATCAGTGCCTTTTGTGATGCAGATTGGGCATCATGTATACTGTCTAGGAAATCTGTAACAGGGTTTGGTATAAAGATTGGTGAATCACTTGTTTCATGGAAATCAAAGAAGCAAAACACAATCTCAAGATCCTCAGCTGAAGCTGAGTATAGAAGTATGGCGACTACTGTGGCAGAATTAGTGTGGCTGCAGGGCTTATTGAAAGAATTAGGAGCACAAGTTGAACTACCTATGGATCTACACTGTGACAATAAAGCAGCAATGCAAATTGCCTCAAATCCTATGTACCATGAACGAACCAAGCACATCGAAATAGACTGCCACTTCATTAGAGAAAGGCTACAAGAAGGAGTGATCAAGACTGAATACATAGCCAGCAGAGAACAAATGGCAGATGTTTTTACTAAGGCATTGGGGAAGCAATCACATAATGATATGTTGTTCAAGTTAGGGATGTTAGATATATTCCATCACCCAACTTGAGGGGGAGTGTTGAAATGTATATTACACGTGATGAATTTAGTTAGTTAGAGTTAGTTAGCTTATTTGTTGAATTAGTTAGCTTAACAGTTGAATTAGTTTGCAGCTTAATTAGTGTGATTACTAATCATGTATTGTATATAAATAGGGCATTGTAAGTGATGAGAGACTAAGTCGGTTATTTCCATTTCACTGTTTCATTCATTCTCTTCTTCTTCTTCTTCCTTTCTTCATTCCTTCTTCTCTACTGCAACTCGTCTGATCCATAGCTAGGAGATCAACTTTCAACATGTTTTATTTTATATGACCTCTTTCTTTTTTGTATGTTGAATGATTCATTTCTATATTTGGAAACTCTTCGATTTTAAAATTCATATTTTTTGCTTTTAATGTTGTGTTTTTATAAAAATAGAAGTGTTATGGTGTATGTTACATAAGTTCTAGATATACTTCTAGTATGTGACAAAAGCATCTATTTCTTTGTTGAGATGGAGGCGTAGTTGTTGTTTTGGATGAATCACTCCATCAACGTTTAGTTTGTTGATGGTGCAATGTTCTTTGCGTAATAGTGTCGTTTAGTGAGAGGAGGATCCATCTACTTTGCATCGAAAATCATACGATAAGGATTGGCATATTAGACTGAATAAAGTGAATCTGTACAATCTGTGTTCTCCCCAAAATTGTTGAAATTAACCTCTACTGAATGCAACAGACTGAAGGGCTTCTAGTTGAGCTGAATCTCCTGAGCTGTTATGATTTTTTGGATCAATATTGTGAGCAGATCCTTAGTCACCTTGACACCATAAGTACACAGAGGTACTCTTCTCATTTTTAATTTCTATTTGGTGTCTCAGAAAAACAGTATACTTAAATTGCTAATATTGCTTATGATGATATCCATTTTCTGACAATAGAATTTAGTGAATCTGTACTCTGTAGCATCATAAACATCTCAGTTCTCAGATGACTAGATGACAACAATAACATACTCACTGCCCTTTATGAATATAAAAATGTATTTTCCAATAGAACACTAGAATCGAAGAATAAGATTGTAGGAGAGTAATAATAACAATACTGATAGGGAACTGGACACTATCGACTGTCTACTAACTTTCTACACTTATCCTCGACCTCCATATCTTTCTATCTAAGATCATGTCCTCGGTAAGTTGTTGGTCTACCCTGTCCTGTCTAATTTATCAATTTCTAAGAATAGTTTTCCGTGAGTCAAACTATTTCCTCATTTCTGAACAATTCTTGTTGTTTCAGGGAATGCCCTGAGGATTGCAAGGAACCTGTTGGATCTTTGATGTTTGCAGCAGCAAGACTAGCAGACCTGCCTGAATTACGTCAACTTAGGACGATGCTTAATGAAAGATATGGAAATTCCCTTGAATCTTGTGTCAACAATCAGGTAACTACACATTCTCTTCATCCTCAGATAATACTCATGCATAAAATTTCTCAGATAACTCTTCTTTCTTGTAAAAAAAGATCATTTTTTTCTTGGCAGTTTGCTGCAAAATTAAAGCCAGTACCACATAAATTGGACGTGAAACTACAGTTGATGCAGGATATAGCAGCAGAATATGGCTTAGAATGGAATTCAAAAGCTTTGCAACAGATGCTATATGAACAAGAGCACGCGGATGTAGCAAGTAACAATAAAGAATCTGAAGATGCTCATCATATCGAATCTAGAGATGATGATGCAGTTGAAAATGTTAACTCAGAACAACGATCAGTTAGGACAAAACATCTGCATCAGTCCGGTCATAAAGATTCAGGACATGAACCAAATGGTGAAATCTCTAGTCATAGAAATCGAGGCGGTCCATCAGGCAGAACAACATCTCTTCCAGTTGAATTGGAACAAGTAACTCCGGAAGAGCTAGTGAAAGGACACACTCGAGCAAATTCTTGTACGCCTGATATGTTTGGGCATGTCCATCCAAAGGTACCAAACTATGAGGAGGTTGTCGCTCGCCTTACAGATCCTCGTGGAAAATCAAAAGAATGAATTCCTGATAAATTTTGGTTTTCAATCTTACTTTTTGTATACTACCTGATAAGAGCTGACACAGTATATATTACTCCTTCAGTTATTAAATCATTTGATTGTGAATAGGCTCGTTATATAAAGTCTCTATGAGTATTTGACACATTCAGTGAGTCACTCGACTCTCGAGTTTCTAGCAGTGACACAATTCTACTTTGAATTCATAGAATGTCTACCGCCTTGACTTGCAACCTATTGAAAGTTTGAAACACATGCATGAGGGTTGATTTCTCAGATGGTCACTCATTGAATAGTTATTATCTTAGAAAATCACATTTCTTCTGATTCAAATTTTCTTCAACAAAGAAGTGACTTTCTGAGATAAGTGACCATCTGAGAAATCAACTCTATTTGAAATTTTGCAGACTATTTCTTGAAAGTGACTCAGTTTGTAATGATATTCCGAGTCTTGGATATAATCAGGGTAAAGGAAAACACACATGTAGGGATGGTGTCAACATGAAGAAGAGTACAGAATAAAGTAAATACTGGACAGATCAATGTCATGAATTTTTACATGTGAGTTCACATAGGGAACTAGTGATCAGTGGTCTTATTGGTTCCCAGTTGAGCGGCCCATTTGTAATCAGCATGATGATGCCTACACCTGAAGGAGCCTGGATGCTGTGTAGGGGAACAAACACACTGTTTCATCATTCCAGCTTCAGCTGATGATCCATTTCCATTTGATACTTCTCTGCTTACAACTTGTATCTCCACTTGTTCCCTTGCAACTCCTCTCTGCCCAGGACGTTCTCTCGGGTAACACATTGGACACTGGAGATACTATATGAACCACTTTCACCATATTATATACTAGTATGAATAAGGATTAGGGAGTACTAGTAGAATGGAAGGTAAGGAGGAGAAGAAAAGTGGAAATGTATATTAAAATACAAACTTTGGATTGATTCACAGTTACCACAGATAGGAATTGGTGACTGAAATTGCTCTTTCATTTTAGCTTTTAGTTTCCAGTGGATAGTGGGTAATGATGGACAGGGCTGGAGATAGCGGGCACAAGAGGTTCATTTCATCACAATAATATTCCGTATATATAAGGTTAAAATTATTATTTTTTATGTGTACGCCTTAACGGGGTCTTGATTTTTGTGCATATTAGTCGCTGGGAGAAAAATGAGTGAAGATAGGCAAGGCTGTGGAATCAGTGGCTATTTTGAGGTGAAGGACCAGCTAAGATTCCAACCACTTGTTCAATATTAGTTTGGCTGTGTTCACAGCAATGTGAAATTTTGATAGAGAAGTGCCAATGTGGATTGTACTGCCAAGTTGTGTCATTTTATAATGGGAAAAGAAACACATGGACAACTTTTAGTCAAACAGTTCCTACTATGGTGGAGTACTGCTTTGGCTCTCCAAATTTTTTGTTATAAATACTCCATTCCTTCCAAAAAAAATGAGGCTTCACCAAAAAAAAGTCCCAAAATAGAAATTTTTACTTACTTTTTTTCATACTACCTTTAGTATTGATACATGAAGTAGTAGTCGTCAAATTCAGAGTTTCAATACATCATTAATAAGGTTAGTTTAGTAAAACAACATCTTTAATTAAAATTTTCTTAAAGGGTGTGACAGGTCAACATGAGTCAAGTAATATAAAACTGATCAGAGGGAGTAATTCTTCTTAATAATGCTCAATTCTCAAGAAATGTCAAATAAATAGGGGTAACATAATAAACTATATCTTGTATTTATTATTTTTTGACATAATACATAAATATGTCGAGAAAATAGTCAAAATCTCCCTCAATCTATTAGTTAATTCTCAACTACACACTTATTCTATACGGGGTCCTATTACCCCTGAACTATTTAAATATGAAAAAATCACCTCCCTAAAAAGTCATAATCAGTTTTATGTCAAAGTTGTGCAGCACACACGATGTACATTCATTTTCTTTTATTCTTTTTTTCCCTATAAATTATAAACCTAATCAAAATAATAATTTAATAATCCCTTGTAAAATTATGTAAAGTTTCCATTTTTATCAAACCTAGAAATTAAAATTTATAAAAATGCTTTCAAATAGAGATTTTTTTCCAAAATACTAATGATTTCTTTAGAGAATAATAAGAGAAAATGAGGAAAAAATTCTCTACACCAAATTAAAGAAAAACAACAACTCCATAGCTAGTCTACATAAACTTTCAATTTGAAATCGAACCTAAAAACAAAAATCCACAAATAAGTATTCACAAATGTGGGAGTGAAAAATAAATTTTGTAAGAATGAAATTAAAAAGTGAAATTTCAAATTCACCATTGTTGGTTCATTGTGGTTTGACTTTTTTTTATTTTCTTTTTTTTTTTTGCTGAAATTATGATTGGTGTAAGAAAAAACTTGAACTCCGTTTTTGAGCTTCATATATGAAAGTTTCTTATGAGTTAGGTGATTGTTGTTGCTAAAAACAGTTGATGTATGATTAACTAAGCATAAACAGTAGCTACAATATGATTTGGAGCTCCTAGAGACGAAATTTAGAAGACCACCATTAAAGGACTTTGAGAAAAACTTGAAGAAATCATGAAATGGGTATAATAATTTTGTGATATAAGAAAAGGGAAAGAATTAGAAAAAATGAATTAGTTATATAATCTCCAATGAGAGACTGTCACATGGACTATTTAATTCAATTTTAGCCATTTTATGTCATTTTGTTGAACCCTTACGCGCCTACAAGAAGTGTATCCACCTTCTTGGACAGGTCAGCGTTTAAGGGTCACAAAATATCGAAAATAAAAAGTTCAGAGGGTAATAGGACCGTAAAGTATAAGTCTCAGATGATATTTATGTCCTCCCACTTTGGGTTGCACAAATAGATAGTTAAACTTATACAAAGTTGAACAAGTAGACACATGCATCCTATGTGACGTAGGACGTGTGTGTCTACTTGTTCAACTTTATACAAGTTTAATTGTCTACTTGTGTACATCCAAAGTTAGATGATATAGATACTAGTTGAATCCAAGTTAGAGAAAACATATATGTATGATGTCTTATTTTTTGTTAATGAACGTGAAATGAGCTAAAACGACACTTATTTTAAAATAGAAGGAATAATAATATTACATCATTAACCATTCATGAATCTCAAATTAGTTAGAATTGTTATATCAATCTTTCATATTTAATTTCCTTTTATGTAAATTTATTTCATTTCAAAATTGAAAAACAAAGGGACAAACAATCTTGGGAAATAATGAAAGGTCACTTCATGAGTATTGCCTCTTTGTTCCAAGGTAGAAGGCCCCAATTCATAACTTTTGTGGACACAAAAATAATAAATTCCTAGCCATTTGATCCGCTCAATAATTACTCCGTTTATAACTTTGCAATTTCAGTTGTAGTTGTAACAATAGATTATTAGATTCACAACTGACAAGTTGGATATTCTCATTAATTCAGTTGTTAATGTAAAAAGGAAAAGGACAAAACAAAATACTCTCTCCATTTCAAAAAGGAAGTCAATAAAGAATGATCATTTTTCTCTCTTTTTTTTTCCACATTTTAATTTCAATTATTCGGGTGACATGAGTAAGGTCATAACTTTTAAGATTAAAGATTATTTTAGTACATTTGACATGATTTTAATTTAAAATCACAAGATTAAATTATTATTTTTATTATTTTCTAGTAAAATATATGTGAAGTCAAATTAGTTCATTCTTTTTTAAACGAAGAGAGTACAAACTTTACTAAAGTATATGAATAGTATGTCCTTGTGCATGTCTCTTGCCACTGCTCAACCATTTTACACCAAACACTATCATTTGTTTTCATTAAGATTAAGACATCTAAATCTAAATACACATCTGAATATTAAGATTTGCATTAAGAACTAGGTGTCTAGATCTGAATACACATCTGAATATTAAGATGCGGTCTCCAAATCTAAACACTGAATGATTATTGTTTGTTTTCAATATGTGAATGTGCATATGAATCAAACATTATATTAATAAAATGTTATAAAAAATTCATTTCAACAAAAAATATTACTTTTTGATTAAAAAAATATCATAATCATTAGGCATATTGTAAAAAAAATCACGAATAAAAAGTATTTTATAGGCACAATATAATATCAAAAAGTTCAATAAATATGATAAATACTAGTTGAAAAATAATAAATAAGGTATCACATTATCAGCGCCTAACATATATTTTGGCTAATTAGAAAAACTAAAGAAATCTTATCTTTTTTTTTATAACCTTAATCCAATTCTCTAACTTGTGAATCTCTAACGTCATTCATGCTTTTTTGTAGTGGACACTTTCACAAAATATACTAACACATGTACTATATAATGACTCTTCCCATTCAAATCCATCTAATTTTTTCATATATTCTTCAAATGTAGGTGCACTATTTTTTTAATCAATAACTCCGAGCAATAATCATCTTCTCATCAATTTTCAATTCAGACGAATACGTTTTTTTTCTTCCCCAAAACCTTTTTTTTCCAGCTAAAACTGAAGATTGGGATGGAGAGTTATTAAGAGCTCCATTATTTTTGTCACCAACTAGTTCAACAACAATAATATAATAGTGTTATCTCACAAACGGATTTGATTATCAAAGAGTCTCAATAAAATTGTTGATCTAAGACAAAATTCTAAATAATATATGTAATAATTCCTTATTATTTACAAGATCTTGTCATGTTAAAATCACAATATTTAAAAGATAATTATGTGTTACTGTGATTATACATTTTAAATTTAAAATATTAAGATTTAACAAACTTTTTTTATTTTAAAATTTATGCAGAGTCAAATTAATACGCTAGGGCCCATTCGATCACAAAAAATTACTCATTTTTTTGGAATAATTTTTACTTTATTTGAAAATATGTGTTTGATCACAAAAGTTTAAAATTCATTATTTTTCAACTCACTTTTATTTTGAAGTTATATTTGAGTATATTCAAACACGAATATTATTTCAAAAAAGTATAAATAAACATTACTTTATCTTCAACTTCATAATTTTCAAATAAACGAAAAGATATTTAAAATTTACGACCAAACGCCTTTTCAATTCAAATGCATGGAGTATAAATATTCTTTATAGTGATGATTAAAAAAAAAAAAAAAAACCTTCAACAGTGTGTACACATCATGCCGTTTATATATATGCAGTCCCACTCTGTTTCCCTCATGCATTTATGCTTTAGCCTCCAAAACTGAGTCGTAAAAAAAACTTTCAGATCATAAACACACACTGTTTTGTCTACCCTCATGGATGCCGGAGCATGGTGTGATTCCGACGACGGAAACGTCTGCTGGAGGCGGTGTTACTCCGGTAGAGAATACGACTGTTTGGTATCCTATAAGTTGCCGGCGAACAGATCTAGCAGAACACCCATCTGGAGACTGATATGGAGGAAGATGAAGAAAGAGAAGAAGCGGATTTACGATTGTTCAAATTCAATGCGGTTTTCATATGATCCTCATTCTTATTCGCAGAATTTCGATCAAGGTTCATTTTCGACTGATGCTGATGAACTTTCTCGTTCCTTCTCAGCTCGATTTGCTGTTCCCTCCAGAATTTTCACCCATGACGAATTACTGGACTAATGGAGAAAACAATAATAACATACTCACTGTCGTATCACAAGTGAGATCTGGAGAGTATAGAATGTATGTAGATGGACTGTGTTTTCGATAGAATCTCGAGTAAAAGAAAATACAATGGAGGAAAACAGGGTAAATTTGTTGTCATTTTTATCATACAAATTACTAAACTGTAATTCTTCTGTTATCTGTTGTTAATGATAAAATTTGATATGTGTAGACTGTTGATGCTCCGTTTCTTGTTTATTTTGTCTTATTAACTTTTTCATTCACAAGCAAAGATAGATGCTTTTTACAAGCTTCACATTTTTTTTTCTGGATTATCTATGAAAAATGTTTTACATTATCTTGACTTTTATCTAAATTGACGTAGAAGGTACTAGCCAGTAACGGCAATCAGAATCTTCATGAGCTTCTTTACTTCCTTTTCAACTTATTTTACCAATTGGTTGTGCCTTATGAAATTGTATATTTATATTATATGGTTTAGTTGTTTAAGTTTCCATCGATATTTGCGGGTAGTTAATTACTCTATCGGAAACAAAAAAATTGAAGTGGTTGGGTACAAATCAGTGCAAAAGAAGTAAATATGTTTTGATAGTCAATGTATTTCCATTAGCTATCCCGGGAGACACAAAAGTTGCCCTGACTAGCTTGTGGAGCAAACAGAAGATCCCCAAATTACACTATTAGTATGAGCAAACAAACTTTGCACAACCAGTTTACTTAGAAAAACTTCATATTCTATACTAATAGATGCGATATTCATGTATTGAGTCGTCAACTGAGCCACGTTAAAAAAGCCTAGATATGTTTGGTATTTCTTCGGTTAGGTCATTCGGATCAACTATAAATCAACATATAAGATCATCGGTTACGAAAAGACCTTCTCATATGAAAATAAGAGTGGAGCTAGAGTACAATACAAAATATTTTTATGAAAGAAATTCATTGAATATATACAAATTATTAATTTAAAACCGAAAAACTTAAAAAAGAAGATGAGAATCCTAAATTCATAAATTTCAAATTCTGACTCTATCATGATCGAGATATCTTTACTTGCAACAAATTATTAGCAATCCCAAGTACTTAACGATGAATCCTTTCCCAAATTATGTAACGTCAAACAAGACCGGGTGATTCAATCATTCCTTCACGAGTCAATGCATTCAATTAATATTATATTCCGAAGTGAATTATTAATCGTTTTTCTTTAAATTCTGGTGGATCGGATGGGACGGGTATTGATTTAAGAAGGTAGAGCCCGAATTAATAAATTAAGCCTGGTAGGCAGAACCGCAGAATGAATCTTGCTGTCATCGTTGACAAATTAACTTCTAGTACCATACCCAATTGCTAGTATTTAATACCATTCCCTTTCTACCTATAAAGATTCGTCCTAACGAAGTGACTACAAGCATTGACGAGACAGGTTGCTCAGGTGATAAACACCCTCGACTTTCAACTCTAAAGTTGTGAATTCGAGTCATCAAAAGAGCAAAAAATATAAGAGCTCGTAGAAAGGGTGGAGCCAAGCGGACTCATGAATAGCGTCTTTGATCATATCCCGGAAATTTTCTAAAATGCCTTAGCAATTCATGAAGGGGTAAGAAGACATGATGATTCATGGGGTACTTAACTATTTGGGCATGATTATTAATATTGTTTGATGTCAAAGACTTTGTTTTTATCATTTGTCAATATACAAAGAAAGTATCATGATGTTGAAAAATGATGAGAATTATTTTGATGTACGTTCATTTCAGAGTAATGGGACTTAGAAAATTTAAAGAACACCAATCTTTGCTGAACCGGAAAGGCCGTTTATGAGGCAATGAATTGTACCCTTGATATTACATGTACAAACACTATATGCTCCAGTTTATAACATCACATCGCAATATATATGTACGTACGTAACTAGTGTTAGTGTACGCGCTTTGTGCATATACCCATATCAATAAATACATAATTTACAAATTACATAAATACTAGTGTTAGACTATGTTTGAATCATATAATTAAAGTTATAGAATAAAAATATCAAAAAAAATCCTGAAAAAATATTATACCGATTTAGGTAGCTTAATAAATGAAGAAATCATGTTCCACATAAGTTTTCAGATGTCTTATTGCTATTAATGAGGAGTTGAGGACTAACGTTGGAATATATTTCAAAAATTATTATTATTTCTGTGACTTAATATATTGAAAACAAAACACAAAATTAAATTACATCGAAGTTTGGTCAAATAACACAAATTGAATCTCTTAATAAATTGAGAGTGACGGTGCTGAAGTACGACAATTGTTGTTGAGCCAAAAAAGACAGACAAATGCGATGCAGACTAACGACTTCATTCATCACTTTTGGCATTTACGTCTTATCGTTTGAAGGTTCTTTAGTGAGTGAATGATTGTCTTTTCTGAACTTTTTTGTTACTAAATTGATTTGCTAGCTTTTGGTATTAGATCTCTTATTCTTTTGCGATTTGAATAGAAAAAAATGTTGTTTTTTTTCAATTATTTTATGTATTGATAAATAATGAAGTTTATGTGTCAATTCAAGATTTCTAGTGTTTAATATTGAACGCGAATGAATGCATAGTTGAGAAAAATATCCTTCCAAGATTGGTTTAATTTTCCGATCAAACTTTTTTTGAATTACAAACTTAGGTCGGATCAATTTTAACCTTTTCTTTTAATAGTGAATATTTAGAAGGTACAAACATTGATAGAGAGGTGAGAATTGAGTGCTACACACAACCAAATGGTCATTTTGTTGCCTTGGTATAATTAGATCCAAGTTATAAGAATTAAGTTTCATCTGTTTTACTTTTCCCTTCCACTTTAATTTAATTGTTATAGTTTCCTTTTGTTAGAGTCAATTTATAATAACTTTGACTAACATTTTATAATATATATTTTTTTAATCATATTAATATGAAAAAAAATTGTAATTTCATAAAAGAAAATAGACCCCTCAAACTAAACGAAATAATAGAAACTTCCCATAGTATAGATATTAGTGGCGTGGGTTAAGGCGTACGATGCTGGCAACATGTGCAAAACAAATAGCAGCCTCAGAAAACATTTTTCATTGTAAAAAAACACATTCGACCACAGTGGGAGTCGAACCCACGACCTTTTGATCCGAAGTCAAACGCGCTAATCCACTGCGCTATGCGGTCATCTTGGTAACTTTAACGATTCTGTCAATCTAGATACAAGATAATAGGAAATGCCGTCGGCTATATAATCTTTTTATTTTCGCCTAATAAAGTAACGCGTATTCTGGAAAATTTCATGAAAAGTGTCCAAACTTACGATATTTTTTTATTTTCGCCTAATAAAGTGTTGCGTATTTCAAGAAATTTCATGAAGAGTGTCCAAACTTACGATAGTAAATAAGTCTATATGAATTCAATCTTGCATGCCCTGCATACTTCTGCATCCAATTACCACTTAACTATTGCTCACTTCACATTAAAGTTATGCGTTTTTAAATATCTAATCGATTTGAAGCAGACCATAATAATGATAATAAAAAAGTGTGCTTACAAGGAATCAAAAATTGAGAAAAATCACAAAATTCAAAAAAACAAATTCCAATTTATGAAAAAAGTTGTTCACTTTGTTGTTGTTGGAAAATAAATGGAAGAAATTAGATTTTTTAAAATATTTTTTTAGAAGTTGTTAAAGTAATTATATGTGGGATACATGTAATTATACTCAAAAGAATAAATACTCAAAAGTTGTTAAGAGTAAGTATACTCAAAAGAAATTATGACTTGAATTTTTTAGAAAAACCGGTAATAGTTAAAATGAAAGGATCATTCAAATTTGTTTTGTTTGTTAATTTCTCATAAATTACTCCTTTATCTGACGGATTGTGATACATGTATCCCATAGCCGAGAATGGTATATAAAGTAATATAAAAAACTATCGGAATTCCTAGTAATTAGAATCCAAACTAGTGGAATTTTGTAGTTTGCCCTCTTTTTTTTCTTTTTTTTTTTATGAGTGTGTCAATTATAAATATGACAAATAAAAGTGAACGAATGAAATATACAGTTAATCATTATACTAGATATTTATCTCTTCATAATAAATATAAATTATACAGTTACCAAGTTAGTAACATTATAAAGCCAAACAAATGATTTTTTTTTTTTGTTCATATGGAATGTATCAATAAAACAAAAAAATGCATTTAGTGATAGTATATATTTTTTTAGTGATGATATTTATTCCCATAATATTTTGCGGTAATAGAGATAAAGATTTCATAGTCGCAAAAATCTTTAGCAACATTTATGTAGAATAATACTATCACTAAATAATTATCACAAAATTCTTTATTTGGTAATGTATATTGATTTGAAAAAAAAGGTCATAGCTAAAATTCTCATTGGAGTGAAAGTTATGTAAACACTAAATACAGTATATATTAACATCACTATTTTACTTAAAAACTTATAATTACATTTATATTAAAAGTAAAATAAAAAATTTATCGAAAATAGTCTACAATAAAGTTCAGTTTCTCCTATTGCCCAGTATGTCTAATCCATATTGACTCAATGCTTGAAATGTTTTAAGGACCAGCTCAATCAAACTTCAGATTTTAAGTTCTAACTTGCAGCAATTACCAATTGTTTTAATCTTTTAAGAGCTGGAATAACTTCAAAGATAGGAGGTTCTATAAGAAATATTTTAGGTTAGGTGAAAAAACAATGACCCGCCAAATTGTGGTCTTGTTGTTCCCATAGTGATTAAGTGCTAATTTTAATGAAAAACTTAATTGGAGAAGATGACTATGAAAACGGGTTGGGAATAGATAAAACGGTTGGATTTTTAAAAGAAATTAGGTATTTTAAATTGGGGGTGGGTTATTTGATTCTTGAGTTGACATGTCTCTCCATTAAAATTAATGGTATATCTGTGCCAAAGTATAACGACAAGGGTATATCTAAACTATTTCCAATAGTACATGGGTATATTTGACCATTTTCCATTTCTATTACATAGAAGAGCCATGAGAAGAATGACCAATGACATTTTAGTAATTTTAACATCATAGGGCAAAATAATAATTGTATAATTAATGGTCAAAATGAAAATATAGAAGAATTCATACATGTCTTAACCTTTGTTATGGGCCCATAAGAATATTATTGTAATTTGAGAAAATACATAATTATCCCATTCAACTATAGCACATTTTTTAAAAAGACACTCAAACTTTACAAGGGTCCTAATACCCCATTGAACAATTTAAAAGTGATATAAATATCCCTTTTATGGTCAATCCCACTTATAAGAAAAAAAGTGAATGCACGCACCAATTACTGCTTGCCACGTGTCAATTTTATATAATTTTCTATTCTTTATTTTTATTTATGTTTTTTTTTCTTTCTTTCTTAGTTTTAATTATATATTTTTATTTCCTTCTTCAATTCTGCTTAACCTCAACCTTTGGTCTCCTTCGCTGGGTCTTCTTAGCTGATAATCTTGTTGCCACAACATCATTTTCATTTTGTCTATCACCAAATCAGAAATTGAAATTGGGAAATCAAATCCGCTATCAAATTAAATTTTTCAAATTAAAATTTCTATGGGAAAAGGATTCAAAACACATCTCAACTAAGATCAAAATTGTTGTTATACACTCTAACTTTATAGGGATGCTATGACACATCTAAACTAATTTAAAAGAGACTATATACCTCTTTAATATGTCGTAATCACATATGTGTTGAAGGAGTGATATACACGCGTCGCATATATTTCATATTTTAGAATTATTTTTTATTTTAATCTTTCTTCTTTTATCTTTTTTCTATTCAATATTTTTACTTTTCTTGAATTTTGGAAATAGCCGTACTTGTCTTCTTCTCAAGGACATTTTTCTTGTACTTTTTCTATTCTTACCAATGCAAATGAGCTTTCTTTTTTTCTTGAGTTCCTTCACAATTTTTTTCTTAAAAAATCTTATCTTTACCATTATTGTAGTTTTTGTTCAAAATCTTCAATAGTTGATAGTTCCTCGAAGAAGAAATGGGTCTTCCTTTAGCGAATAATAAATTTTGTTTCGGCAATGAACCTTTATAATCTTACTTGCAGATCTGAAAATTTGTGGTCTTTTTTGTCATCCTGATAGTGATGGAGAAATTTTCTATTGAATAATGATGATTTGCATTTTCACCAACAAAATTTGGTGGTGGTGTAGCTTGCAATTTCGATGGTAAGAGTAGTTGGGCTAAGGAAAGCATATGGTATCATTGTGGTGATTGTACCGTTGGTAATTCTTGCGATTGATCCTTTGATGTTGTTAGGACCACTCCTCCCATGGCTGGATTCTCAATGAAGAAGAAAGCAAAAAATAAAATAAAAAATAAAAAATATTGACTTTTAAGTTATAGTAATAATAATAATAATAATAATAGTAATTAAGTTTAACTTATTAAAAATTGACATTTGTACATATTTCTTATCAAAAAATAAAAAGAAAAATGATGTGGGCTGCCATGTGGAAAATAGAGATGGTTTCATTCTTAACCTGACGCGCTCACGTTATGTGTAGTCACTTGCTTGTTCACTTAAGCTGATAATACCTTTAATAATACATTTAAAAATAGTCTAGGGGGGTCATAGGATCCCCGCAAAGTTAAAGTGTGTAACAACAATTTTTGTCATAGTTGATGTGTGTTTTGAACGCTTTTCCCAATTTCTATTAAAATTTATTTTTGTGATTTTAGCATTGATTTTTTCTCTAAATCAACATGGGTTGTATTTGGAAAAACATAAATTCTCTTTTCAGGCTCAGATGAGATAATTTTTGGTTGGTTTGAACATGATTTTAGCCTCGTAATTGATCAGAAGTCACTTGAAATACGATTTTTTCTTTGATGTTGCATCATTTTTCGGGTGCTTCTCACCCTAGCCGGTCTCACCCACGCCGGCCAAGAAGGAGGAGTAGAAATATGGTGATGAAACAATAAATCTCTCATCGTCGCTATCGCAAAGGAAATCAACTAGTTGTCAATGAATTTTTTTGTCGGTGACCGAACTAAAAAGGCATTTTATTGATGGACTGAGATTGTGTTATTCAGTTACAACTGAATCTCTATCAAAATTCAATTTGAATGGAAAACGAAAGGAGAAAGAGAAAGAAAAAAGAAAGAAAAAGAAGAAAAAAAAAACTCGAAGCCATTGTCTCCTTCAATGGACAATGGTGAAGCTTAGCAAAGAGAAGAAAGAAAACAAAAAATTAACACTAAAATAAAAGACTATTTATATATTTAATAAAAAATATTGCAAAAAAAGTTTAATCATATTTTTTTTAGTTTTCACGCTCTACGGGTGAGTGTTATACACTCTCCGTAAAAATTCCAAAAAAGGGTTCAATAATTTCACTTTAAACTAGTTTAGGGGTGTATTAGGACCCCCGCATAGTTTAAGTGTCTTTTTCAAAAAAGAGTCATAGTTTAATGGGGTTTCTATGTATTTTCTCTTGTAATTTTATTAGAATGAAGACTTTATATTTTACTCTCCAAATATAGAGTTCTCTATTTTTCCAGACAATCAACTCCAATCCAATTCTCTATTTTACTCTCTAAAAAGGAATTTTTTTTTCTCTCCTCAATATTATATTATATTTCTATTTCATTCTTATTTTCTTATTTCATAATATAAATCATTTATTTCTTTTTTCTCAATAATTACTTTATATAATTTTCATGTGATATAAATTTTATTTTTTCAAATTTTTTATTTAATATAAAATTATATTTTATTCTAAATTTTTAAATAATATAAATTGCAAGATAATATTATATAATATACAAATTAATGGACAAATTCAAATAAAAGTGAAATACAATTGCATAAATACTCAATTTTCAAAATTATTACATTGCTCCCATAAATTCTCTATTAATGCATTAAAGAGTTCAAAATGAAAAAATTTGTCCTTAATTTTTTTATGTTTAGCTAAAAATTGTTCAAATCGGAGATTTTCATACCACCATTTTTGTCGTTGGAGCCTCTACGACATTTTGAATTGGTGCATTAAGATCACGTTCATCCTCAATTATCATGTTGTGCAGCATAATACATGTAGTCATTATATCATGTATCACTTTCTTTCTCTAAAAAACGTGACGGCCCTGCAATAATTGCAAAACTCCGAATGCACGTTCAACATCTTTTCAGCATGATTCCTGTTTCATCGCGAATTAATTATTATGTTATGTATTATATTTTATCTTGTATTTAAATTATTATGTTATGTATAGTATTGTTATCTTGTATTTAAATTATCATATTACATATTGTATTTTTAAATTAAATTTTTCATCTTATCATTTTAATTTTGTGTATTCTTTATAGTGAAAATTAATAATAAAATTAAATTATATTATTGACGAAAATTAGAAAAAATTAAAATACTATTAATTCGGGATGAAAGTGTTATATATTAAATAATATATTTTTAAAAATATTATATTACATTTAAAAAGAATTATGAATATTAGATATTTAATCAATGAAATTATATGTAAAATAATATGTTAATTAGAAAGTAATAGAATAATAATAAAATATTGAAAAAGTGAAATAGAGAGTGTGAATAGTAGTTATCCAAATTTGGAGAACTACTATTCACCTCTCTATATATGAAGAATATAGAGTGATATGGAGGTGGGTTTGATATTCACCTCTATATATATGTGAAGAATATAGAGTGATATGGAGGTGGGTTGGAGTGCCCATTATCTATTTTTCTCTCCAAATATAGAGAATGGAGAGTAAAAAAGAGGTGGGTTGGAGATGGTCTAATTAGTTAACTTCTTACAAACAATAGTAAATGCTAAGCTTGTTTTGACATATTTTAGAAAGAAAATTTTGAACTAATTAAAATAAAATGTATTTGAATAGTTAATATTTTGTTCCTAGAAATACTTTAAAGGATTATTGCGTAAACATATTTTTAATATTATGTTACATAATATGACCACTAAATTTGTATCTTGATTATTAAAATAGTCTTTAAAATGATGTATCAATATTTTTTAATTAATTTGAAGAAAATATCAAATTTCGTGACTAAAAGAATAAACAATTTTTTACTATCAAGAAATTAATAATTTGATAATGTATTCATCGAAAGATTAAAAAATATAAAATTTTCATTTCTACATAGGATATTTTATTAATATCAAATATGATAAACTATTTAACAGAGAAAAATTGACAAGGAAAACGTTTAACATTCAAATTCTAATGAATATTAAAATACAAACTAAAGAAACAAAAGTTGTTAAAAAATAAAGAAGAATAACAAAAGAAAGATGTCATTAGAAAAAGACTTTGTTGAGAAATATAGAGGAAGGAAAAAACTTAAAAATAAATAAATTAGGGAAAAACAAAAAAAAAGTATATTGGTTATTTTGTGGGAGTAAGATTTAGAGTTTTCTTTACGGCATGAAATTAAGAGTGTAGTATAAAAAAAAATTAATTAATGTAATTTAGAATATAACATTACGATAATTGTAATTGTATATAGAAATAAAGGTTCTTTCATGATTGTTTTTATTGTTGTAGAGTTAAAAATTAATTTTTTAATAAATACATTCAATATTTAGAATATAACATTACGATAATTGTCATTGTATATAGAAATAAAGTTGCTTTCTTGATTGTTTTTATTGTTGTGAAGTTAGAAATCAATTTTTTAAGTATTTCTATTTATCGAAGACAATGATAAAGTGTATCACAAAATTCATCGACAAAGCCAATTACAAACACAGTATACTTAAGTTGAAGCAATAGAGATTTGAAAGACTTTAAATCGATCTTTACGAATTGATTGATCAATGATTAGTATTTTATTAGATGCAAAGCTTATGGTGCAAATATTACAAAACGAAGATAATAACATTGTGGAAAATAGATACCACCTGCAAATATATATGAAGATCGATGAACTTTTTCAAAGATATCAACATTTTATATATTCCTCAAACACAAAATGTTTTTACTCATAATCTAACGCAATTCTCTATTTCCTTGCTGCATAGAATTTTTTAGAATTCAACTTTCTCAATTTAGGTTGTAAACGACACATTTATGTCGTATGAACATTTGAAATAGATTATAAAGTAAAATATTGAAGTTGTTTACTAAAGAAAAAAATAGTATAAAGTATAAAAATCTCATATCTTTGGAGGCTAATTACATCATATTTAGGAAGTTTCCTCAATTAAAAAAATCTTGAATTTTTCATTGCTCTCGAATACATTTCTTGGTTGTCCAATACATTGCAAATGACATATTACTTTAGGGGAAGGATGTATTCGAGAGAGGATAGATATGTATCCGAGAGGGAATAGATGTATGTATCAGAGAGAGAGGATTATAATATCTTAAATTGTGAATTTATGTAATTTTTTCAATAAAATATGTGAAATTATATTGGGCCCGTATAACGGACCTTAAATTATCTAGTTATAAACAACAATAATTGTGTAATGTATTACCCAAATCAAATTACGTATCAAAATTTCTTTAGTAATAAACTAATAATATTAATTTATCTTTCATATATATAAATAAGTAAAATAAATTTGTCAATGTATTGTGACTTCAGTTCAAAGCATCATCATCGTATGATCTCCTCTACCGTTCGTCCCATTTTCTTTCTTCTTATTATTACAGAGGTTGCTCGCTGCCATTAGCAAAACCTCTACTCATTTTCTCTCTTTTTCGATCTCTCTTCGTCGCTCTCCGGCACTTTGCCACTTAGCGAGCAATTCGAATTGGAAGATTTCTGCAGCTGAGTAGCTGGTGGATCTTTAAGATTCTTCACACTCAAATCTCTGATTTATTGCCTTTTTCCGATAGAATTCGCATTCGTCAGTGAAAATGGTACGTCCATTAGTTTCAGTATGTTGTTAATGCGTTCGCATTACGTTAAAACTTAGATCTGATTCAAATCTAATTCGATTTAACGGTGGTAACGGATCACTCTGTTGAGGATTGGAAAAATTCAATGTCGGTTCTGAGAATTAGTTGAGATCTGATAATTTGTTGTTTACTAACTTAATCTCATTTCCTTTTTGTGTTTTTTTTTGCATTGGCGATGGCACAGCCTCTAAGATTGGAGATTAAGGTACTATACTTTTTCAGTATTCAAAATATTATTGGTGGATTGAATAGTTTTATATTTTTGTATTGCCAATACGTACTAATGCTGACTGTGGTACTTTGATCAGAGGAAACTTGCTCAAAGATCAGAAAGGGTAAAGGCCGTGGATCTACATCCTACAGAGCCATGGTAATGAGACTCATCTTTACTAAATAAATAATTTATTTTCCATTTTTTATGCTTATGCTTGCTCTGTAGTCTCTAATGTTGTTTGTTGGAGTGACATTTTATATGATGAAGTTTTGGAGTAACAAACTCTTTGCAAAATTATGAATTACAGAGTTTTTGTTTCTCTGTGGAATGTGGGGGGCCTGGTATAGTTGAAACGATAATGTCATTTACTTAAATGATAGTTCTTGTGGCTCATTCTTTCTATTCTTGTTCATAGGATATTGACAAGTTTATATTCAGGGACACTTTGCATTTGGAACTACCAGACCCAGGTATAGGAAATTACATCCAAACTTGTGCTGCTTCTTATTAAAGTTGGATTCTTGAATCTTGTGAAAGTTGTACATGATAAAGTTACTTGTAAAAGTAAGCATAATCCCAAACTAAGGAATAACATTACATGAAAAGGACGGAGCAGCTATTATGGTATTGGGATAATGGTCATATGTCAATCTTAACATTTTAGAAACTCCTTCTACGGAATCTTTAACAATTTAGAGAAAGGGAGTTAGGGGGTGGGCGGGCCATTAGAAGCAGTTGTGTGGTAGTTGCAATTCTGGCCATGCAAAGATGAATTGGTGTTGATTTTCAATCAGTGCTTAGTAATGCTCACAAAGCAGACTTCGATGTTTGCTGGTAGCTTTAGTTCTGACTGTGCGAAGATGATACTATGCGAACTTCCAGCTTGTACTTAAAGACAAGGTGATAGTTGTAGCTCCCAGAATTGTTGGTTAGTGGTTGTTTGAAAAGCTGATATTACTATTGAGCTCATAATTTGATTTGCCCTGTATGTAGGTATGTTTTCCATTTTCGTATCGCATACCTTTTCCTCTCACCTGACCTTTGGGATAACATCTCTTGTAGCCACATAGTAGGAGTTGCAAGTTAGATCAGTAATATTGGTACCCAGAAATCAGAACTGCCCCTAAAATTATTTCTCCACCATTGATATCCTCTAATTACTGTAGTTCCAAGTATGTTCAGTATTCATAGTATCTTTACCTATTAGCTACCATTGATACATATGAGACATAACTCTTTTCACTTCGTGTGCAAATTTATACTTCTTAGCTTAGTATGAAAAAGCAACTGTATCAGCATGCCCCTAATAGAAGAGAAGTTACATTGTAATGACATTATTTATAGAGTGCTGATGTGTCATTCATTTTTAATGCAGACAATGGCACAATCTTTCGAAGTTACTGAATTACCAGGTCCGTTAATTGAATGAAAGTGGTATTTTTAGTTGGTCAGGGGGTGCATAAGAAACCTTCTGCTTTAACAAAGGGTTGCAGTACCTTTTAACACCTTAATAATTCTTTGCAGTAAGATCAGCGAAATTTATAGCACGCAAACAGTGGATTGTTGCTGGTTCCGATGACATGTTTATTCGTGTATACAATTATAATACCATGGATAAGGTCAAAGTATTCGAGGCACACACAGATTATATTAGGTGTGTGGCTGTTCATCCTACACTACCATATGTGCTGTCATCATCTGATGACATGCTTATAAAGCTCTGGGATTGGGAGAAGGGATGGGTATGCACTCAAATTTTTGAGGGTCATTCCCATTATGTGATGCAGGTCACATTTAATCCAAAAGACACCAATACTTTTGCTAGTGCATCTCTTGATCGGACTATAAAGGTAATTTTTTTAATCTTTCCTATCGTCCCCTCCCTCCTATGATAAATTTCTAAATAACATCATATTTGTCGTTCACCTATGTAACATTGGGGCTGGTAATGGTTGACTTGTAGATTTGGAACCTTGGCTCTCCTGACCCTAACTTTACACTGGATGCCCATCTGAAAGGTGTTAATTGTGTTGATTATTTCACTGGTGGTGATAAACCTTTTCTAATTACTGGTTCTGATGATCACACTGCTAAGGTTTGCTACTAATAACCTATTCCCATGTTCTGTTGTTGATTGCACCTGTATAGAACCTGAGTTATATGCTCTGGAATCACGAAACAGGTCTGGGACTATCAGACAAGAAGTTGTGTCCAGACTCTTGAAGGTCACACACACAATGTTTCTGCTGTATGTTTTCATCCAGATCTTCCTATTATAATGACGGGGTCTGAAGATGGTACTGTTCGTATTTGGCATGCAACTACTTACAGGTAATACTCAGTATCATTTAATTATTTTAGCTTATTTCAAGGTTCTATTACTATTAGACATGGCGTTCATTTTTTGACACAACTTCTTGTGTTTCAATACATTGTCGGATATATAGTTTCTGTAACTTTAAAGACAGCGATTATGCGGATGAATATGGACATATTTAGTTGTAATCTGTAAAGGGAACCACTTCTTTCTATCATTTGGAGTTGCATGAATCAGTGGAACCGGCCATGTAGCTTATATGAATTATTTGACTGAATTACAATGATGACCTATGTGAATTCTTTGGTTGGGTCTCAACTTTTATCATGTAATGCAGCTAGCATATCTCTTTTGTACTCTTTGCATCTTCTTGATGCTGGTAATGAAACAACTCACTTCATCAAAAAAAAATATTCTTTGATTGAATCACAGTGATGACCTATGTAATGCTATTGGTGGATAAATCAGCACATATTTATTTTTATCTTTCAAGCTGTGTCACCTTCGTAGAGATACAGTTTTTGTTGAAACATATGCACTACTCCCCCCTTATACAAGGAAAGATAATGGATCAAAAGAAAATGGAAAGATATGCACGCCCTACTACCTTAGTCCAAATTATATGTCCATTTTCCCTTTCTAATTTGTTATGGAATTTTGTCTGTTTTTTCCAAAAAGAAATTCTTTGCAACAGATTATGTAACACAAATTACCGAATTTGTGTGTGTGTGTGTGTGTGTTTTTGGGGTGGGGGTGGGGGCATTGCTTAGATGAATGTATCTTGCATAAGGTTGCTAAGTTACTCGGACTCTTCACTTTTGGTGCTGCACCCCTGTCGACACGACATGGGTGTGGGTGTGGGATCCGTGTCCGATTTGGTCAACCAATTTCGGGTACTTTGACCATACTTTGACCAAAATCGATGGGAAAGTGTGGACAATTTTAATGATTTCTATAATCAATACAAAAGCTAAGATGAAATTGAAGAAAATGGAATACCTTTTACATAGAAATTTCTATGTCACTCCTTTTCCTTTAATCTCCTTCCAGGATTCTCGTCAAGTTCTCCACAAATATATCATAATTTAGGTTTTATAACTTTCTTTTTAGATATTTTAATTATTTTTAGGCGTATCCCCGCACCCGTTCCATACATGGATCCATATCCCCGAATCTTAAAATTAGATCATGAAGGATCCGACATCTAGATCCGCACCTGGATCGGACACCCGCACCCAAGTCCGAGCAACTTAGTTAGGTTCCATGAATATCGCACGCACATACATGCTGCTGAAATTGACACATCTCTTGTTTTCAGCATGGAATATTCTTTTTAAGAATTTGAGTAAATCGATAACAACGTTTTGATATCGTCTTTTAGATTGCTGTTTACTAAAGATGAATTATGTTTCCTGTATCTATATCAATTGACTAACATGTTAACATAGTTAAAACACTCTACGCTATTAGCTGCAGTGCTAATTTTCTTCTTATTTTTCACTCTGAGATTAAACTAATCAATTAAACCTTGAAAACTGATGTGTTTCTAGAATTTTACCTAACGAGAAGATGAAATTCTCCATCTACCACTTAAAAGCAATGCATCTCATCTATTGGTGACTTTACCTTTTCAAAATGATTTTCATTAATTTTTTATACAACCTTCTGGTTCTGATTTCTTGTGTTCTTTTCTAGGTGCTTGGGTTTTAATTGTTTATCTTTTTGTTGATTTGCATTTTCTTGTAGACTTGACAAAGTTTTGAATTATCTGTTTTGAAAACTGATGCATTTCTATATTTTGCCTAAGATAAACTGATGAATTTTTCCTTCACTTTTGTAAGCACTCCTCTGGTTCTGACTTCTGAGTGATTGTGTCCTCTCATAAATCTTGTTTCATTTCTTAATCTTTTTTTTTTTTTAAATAATTATTTCGTGCAGACTCGAGAACACGTTGAATTATGGCCTTGAAAGGGTTTGGGCTATTGGTTACATGAAAGGTTCAAGAAGGTGAGTTTCTATAATTAATTTATAGCTGTATTTTTTATCTGCTTGGAAGTCTAACGATTTCCATATTTACTTTGATTTTCAGTTATTTCTTTTCTTTTTATATTTGAACGAGGAAAGAGGGAATAGCCAATGTTAGTTGAATCGTGAGCTTACAAAAATAAAAATTTTGAAACTAGGAAATATTAAAGAGCTAAGGAGTAGATCATGATTTTCATCTTTTTCTTTGTATTTGCATTTGTTCAGCTAGCTGCAGTTATAATTAATGTATTAAATGTATAGGGTTGTAATTGGTTACGATGAGGGAACCATTATGGTAAAACTTGGTCGAGAGGTACCTGTTGCTAGCATGGATAATAGTGGAAAAGTCATATGGGCTAAGCACAATGAGGTTCAAACGATTAACATCAAGAGTGTGGGTGTGGATTATGAGGTATGGCATCAATTTCCTTCAAGTCTGCTCGCCTGATTCAAATTACAGAATATTGTTTTCCTGTCACCCCCTCAATTACTGCTGGATATTGTTTTATGAATAATTTGCTTTATATCAGGTTACTGATGGAGAAAGATTGCCTTTGGCAGTCAAGGAATTGGGAACTTGTGACCTATACCCACAAGTGAGTCAGATTCACAGCTAATACCTGGCATTTTGTATAATCTTGTATCACCTGCTTTGCAACTGTGAATTGGATCTGGTTCCATAGTTCAATACTTCAATTGTTATTCATGTAAGATTATCCTGTTTGGGTTGCATAAACTGTGTCCTCTTTCTAGTAAAAGACTTGCTATTTTCGTTAAAATAGCAATCCATAGATTTGAAACCAATCCTCCCTTAATCTGATTTCTGGTTTTCGTTTTGTACAGTTTCTCTCTTCAGACTTCCATGGGAAGCCATTTTGTAGTAGTGATGCTTATCCCAGAAGATATGACTTATGTACCTGCTTCTTTGCTTTCCTTATGTCCTTAAAGATGTGTCATTTTATTGGTTCTTTAGTCATCTTCTCATAGTTTGAGGTTGTGCTTGGAATATACTAGTTTCCCTCTTAGGGTTAAAGGATGTAATTACTTAGATGTCACTTACTGTTGATCTCATTATTTTTCTCCTCCTTCACAGAGCTTAAAGCATAACCCAAATGGAAGGTTTGTCGTTGTTTGTGGAGACGGTGAGTATATCATATATACTGCTCTGGCCTGGAGAAATAGGTCATTTGGCTCAGCTCTGGAATTTGTTTGGTCGTCTGATGGAGAGTATGCTATCAGAGAAAGTACTTCAAGGATTAAGATTTTCAGCAAAAATTTCCAGGTTTCATGAATGTCCCCACAACTGCCTCCCTCCCAAATTTGGATTACTTTTGTGTTATGCTTCAGATTATGTGTTATTTAATCTAATGATATTACTTTAAATAATGGACCCCACAATTAGATGTTATCCCCTCTTACTCAATCTCTTTTTCTCTCTCTCCTATTTCGTACCCTTAATTTGTTACTTCTTAGAGGCCTGACAAGTAAATTTGGGTTCATGTGCATGCAGTAAGTTGTAGTTCTTTAATGCATTTAGCTTCTCTTCGTCTTGAAGCTGAAGGGTGCATTGTGTTGTAGTTTCTTTTGTTCACCTGGATTGAAGTGAATATGCTGATATCTCCAGGAAAAAAAGAGTATTCGCCCTACTTTCTCTGCTGAGCACATCTATGGGGGTACCTTATTGGCAATGTGCTCAAATGATTTCATTTGCTTCTACGATTGGATTGATTGCAGGTTGATACGACGGATTGATGTTAATGTCAAAGTAAGATATATAAGCTTGACTTCCATAAGTGCTATGTTGGTCCTTTACTCTTTTGATGGTTGTTACAATATCATTTGTTTTTTTTTGCTTCAACTACTTCAGAACCTCTACTGGGCTGACAGTGGTGATCTGGTGGCTATTGCTAGTGATACTTCATTCTACGTACTGAAGTATAATGTGAGGGCTCTCTTTCTCAGATTTTTAAACTACTACTATATCTTTTCTTTGCAAGCTATTGTGTTATGATTGTCCTTTTGTTAAACCTGCAGCGCGATGTTGTTTCTGCACATTTAGATAGTGGAAGATCTGTAGATGACCAAGGTGTTGAAGATGCTTTTGAACTTCTTTATGAGATAAATGAACGTGTCAGAACTGGAATTTGGGTCGGAGATTGTTTCATTTACAACAATTCTTCTTCGAGACTGAATTACTGTGTAGGGGGCGAGGTATAAAAAGTCATTCATGCAGTTTTATGGACCTTTTTGTTTTCAGTATGTCTCATCTCATACAGGTGAGTAACAGTGTTTCTTATGATCTTTAGGTGACCACAATGTTTCACTTAGACCGACCCATGTACCTGCTGGGATATCTCGCTAATCAAAGTAGAGTTTTCCTGATTGACAAAGAGTTCAAGTGAGTAGGCTCATGACAGCTTCTCACACAGGAACTAGAAAAATTATTTCAAGTATGATTCTTCTATGATGACCCATATTCTTTTCATTACAGTGTCGTGGGATATACTCTTCTGCTCAGCTTGATAGAGTACAAGACACTTGTGATGCGTGGTGACTGGGACAGAGCTAATGCGGTCTTACCATCAATTCCTAAGGATCACCATAACAGGTACATCTCTATTCTTCTTGTAATATGTTTTTTTCTGTGAATATGATTAATGAATTGTGCTTGATTGCGATTTTTCCTTCATCTTCGAACATAGTTGCAAAATGGCAGTTAAAAAAATACAAACATCATTTTAGTGTAGTCTATGATGTAAATTGTTTTCTTAAGACACATTATTGAGTATTGGAGTGAAATGTGTCCAAATGGTATGAAATGGATTTTGAGGTTTCATATAGCCCATCCCATCTAGTTTGTGAACACAGCTGTTGTATTGATGTAAAATTGTTTATTATCCTGGGGGTGTGTCACACACTGCTAAAGTTACTCTGATAGCCGTAGTAATTTTAGTGCTAATACGTGCTACAAGCCCTGACTTTTGGAAGGGATGCATTTATTAGATAAAAGGATATTCTTGCTGCTATGCTATGTGATTGAATGGAGTCATTCATGTTCTTATTTTTCCTATGATCTATTGGGATCTGCATTAATATATTGTATTTCGTAGTTAAGCCTTGGGCGGTGGTGGATTTATTTCTGTCTTATATGATGGGATTATCAAGTTCTCTAAGTTGTGATGAAATGATTCCCTGTAGTGTTGCTCGTTTCTTGGAATCACGAGGTATGATTGAGGAAGCATTGGAAGTTGCCACAGACGCTGACTACAGATTTGAACTTGCCATACAGTTGGGTAAATTAGACATTGCAAAGGTAAGGGCTACTAACTCGTGAAAGTGTGCGGTTTGACTTCAGCCTCTCTTCCTTTATACTTGTCTCTGTCAGAAGAACCATATGTTGTTAAGTATGGGCATGTGCCCCTTCTTGTTTGCAGGAAATTGCTGTAGTAGCACAGAGTGAATCCAAATGGAAGCAGTTGGGTGAACTGGCAATGTCTGCTGGAATGGTAATTGATACTTACAGCCACTTGAGCCCCTTTTTTTAAAAAACAATTTTTTACCAGGGGGAACATAAACCACTTGAATTTTCAAAAACAAGTAAATTGATGAGTTTTACAAATGGTCAGTGTTTGAGCTCCTTAATTTATATCAGAAATTCCAAGTCAGCTTTCCGAAAGTTTCTATAGCAGAAAACTCCTGACCCATACCTTTTTTGCTGCTGGAAAAATCTATGGTTAAGGTTCTGAACTCTGTTGGTTGTCCTTTTGCCTGTGACAGTTTACCGAATGTTTCTGTTTGTAGTTCAGTGGTAAAGGGTGTTTGTAGTTGATTTCTGCAGCCTCCTGGTCATTCTTCTTAGTACTCTTTACTTGGATTATAACAGCATACCCAGTGTGATCCCACAAATGGGGTCTGGGGATGGTGGGGTGTACCAAACCTTACTCCTACCAACTGTTCTTTACTTGGATTCTCTATCAATATTGTTGTTCTATATTTTGCAGCTGGAGATGGCAGAGGATTGTTTGAAATACGCTAATGACTTGAGTGGTTTGCTGCTGCTTTATTCCTCATTAGGAGATGCTGAAGGAATTGCTGAATTAGCATCTCTTGCAAAAGAGCATGGAAGAAACAATGTTGCATTCCTTTGCCTGTTCCTCCTGGGTAAAGTGGAAGATTGTGTTCAGCTGTTGGTTGACAGGTCCTTTTGTCGTTTGAGATCCTCTTCAGTTTGTTGCCACTTGTCAGATTGTTGTCAACTCTGGAATGATATTCTCTATTGCAATTACTTTGCAGCAACCGGATACCTGAGGCTGCATTTATGGCAAGATCTTACCTTCCAAGTAAGGTTTCTGAAATAGTTGCAATGTGGAGGAAGGACCTTAATAAGGTCAGTGATATTCATTTTTGTGATTGCTATTAGATTTACATTGTCCACTATTTAAGGAGCTGTGTATTCTCTTGGTCAGTTTTTTTTTAAAATATGTTCCTTTCGTTTTAATCTTTTTTAAAATAAATAAAGAAATAAAGTGCAATGCTTCAGCCTCATGTTGCGGGGATCATGCTTTTTGACCTTTAAGTTAACAGTGCAAAGGAACTTAGGAGCTCTTTGATGGTACTGTTATGCCTGTGATAAGACATACAAATTTGCTGGTGATGATGTGTGTGTTCTCCTTTCCAACTTTTGCTTGCATTTGCATGTGCCTGAAAATAGCCATGAAATATTTCTGTCAATTTCTCTCAGCGGCCAATGTGGCCTGAGAACACCCTATATTCGATACAGACATCCTTTTAACTTCACGATTAGAATTTGAGTTTCTTTGTTAAAAAAATGATTTGAACTTGAGTGCAAGTAGTAAGAGAACTGCAGAAAAGGTTGTCTTTTATGGGTAAGAAACAGTCTGCAGAATTATTTGCAACCATATCACTCAGAATTCCTGTCAGATTTTGAACCTAGTTTTCTGCATGATTTCGGCCTGTAGGTTAACCAGAAAGCAGCAGAAGCTTTGGCTGATCCTGAAGAATATCCCAACATGTTTGAGCACTGGCAAATTGCACATGCTGTTGAAGCTAGAGTCGCAGAGGAAAGGTGTATATAGACCATTATTCCCCTTTGTGTGGATCTTTTGTAGCTTGTACACTGTTTCTCTTTGAAAAAAATTTACATCTCTTTTTCTATTTGTACTCCTTTCCTCTTATTGCTGGAGTATGAATTCAACAGGGCTTAATGAATGGGCATATTTAACACTAGTGTGGACTGATTCCCAGTTATGAGACTAAGTGTTGCACACAATTTTATTGTGAAAATTTTTCATCAAGGTTATTTTCTAATTTTATGTAGGGGTGTATACCCACCAGCAGCAGATTATGGAAATTATGCTGATAGACCAACTTCCAACCTTGTAGAAGCTTTCAGCAACATGAGAATGGATGAAGAAGAACCCCTTGAAAATGGAGAAATGGACCACGAGGTATTAGATGGACATGTTTCTATTTGTCTCTTATGAGGATTCATTTTCCATTATGTGTCCCTTTATATATATATATATATATTAATAAAAAGAAGTAGAAAACATAGTTAGCATTTTACATTATTTTGTTTATACAATGCTGGGGATTAGGTATGGATGTATGGCATAATAGTTTGTATTTCAAGCATCTTAACAACAACCTTATGCTCGATGGTAGTTGATACCCTTCATACAAGCAGCTTATACGACTAATCACTGTGGTAAAGGCCATGTTTAAAACTGATTGTTTCCTTGTTTAAACTCCCCAGGTTGTGGAACAGAATGGTGATGAGGTGCAAGAACAGGGACAAGATGGCACTCAACAGGAGAGCCAAGAAGAGGCTGTTGTTGTAGATGCTGACTCTACTGATAGTGCAGTACTCGTCAATGGAAACGAGGCTGAAGAAGAGTGGGGTACGAATACTGAAGGAAAACCGTCAGCCTAAAAGCAATTGGTTGGGCCGGTGTGAAAATCCTAATTTTGTAGCTGGTGATTAATTGAATTTCTTTTAGTTGCTGTGTTTGGCTCCTATACATTCCAAATCCTTCTCTTTTTTCTTTTATGCCTCCTTGTTTTTTCTTTAACCTTAACTGCTTGAAGCAATTGCAATTTTGGCAAACCCAACCTTGAGAAGGCATATTGCCTTTCCTATGAAATACTAAAATGTGGATTTTGGAGTTTGTTCTCTTCTTTCATGTCTAGATATTAATGTGTTTTCAAGCTTTTTAAAGTTCCTCAATCCATAGATAATTTCTGTCATTTAGCTTGAACCTGCTTCTATGGGTGAAAATTCCAGCACTGGCTAATATTTTTCAGCTGACTAGCATTTGACATTCATTTGTTTTTGGCATAAGTTAGGAAGTTAACTACGTTGGCATTCATTTGTTTCTTGGCAATTTCACTTCTCCTTCTCGATTTGTCCCTATTTGTGCTTGTTCTTTTCTTTTTCGTTCAATTTATTGTTACTTTATACTGCCTCTCTTATTAGCTGTTGTGTTATGTTTTCGTCAATGTTTTTTTCTTCTTCTTTATACCTGAAATTGCTGAACTTGAGCCAAGGGTCTTTACGAAATAACCTTTCTACCTCCACAAGGTAGTGGTAAAGTCTGCGTACACTCTACCCTCCCCAGACCCCACTTGTGGGATTTCATTGGGTATGTTGTTTTTTGTGGTTGTCAATTTATTGTTACTTACCTCTCATTCCTTTTTATTCTTTTTGCAGTGCTTACACCACATAACTAGGTTCAGTGAAGACAGTTGGTTCCAGCTGTATGTAATCCGTTCTTATGGTGAGAATTGAGTTTTCTGCATCAAGCATAATTTTATGCATCCTTTGTCTGATAAACAGTTCTTATCTGTATGTCTTCTTGATTGGGGGTGCTTCAAATTTTATCTTATTTTTGTGTGTTAACTACACTTGCACGCATATCATTTCATTTGCTTGACTGGTTCCCTTGTAGAATATTTGAACTTGTACATTTAACCTTGTTCTTCCTTGGGCTATATGCAAGAAACTGAAGAAGCCATGTTTTCCCCCCTAGAATTTGGTCAATATTTTGATTCATACGTATGTGTAACTGTAACCACATTGTAATACAGAAATATTCTTGAAAGCGCTGTGTGTACTATCCAGAAAAAGATAGAATAATTGTGTTCTGCAGTTCTTTCACTTGCATAATGTTTTAGTTTACATTATTTGACTACACTTCTGGTATACTTCACCTGGATTTGGATTCAATAATGCAGATCTTCAAAAAGTTCTGCTTACAATGTATAATGAGTGTTTGAATTCCTTGGCTTTATAGAACATTTAGACCGAAGAAAAATCTTCAATTTGTTTGGCCAGATTAAGCTATAATTATTTTCAGTTTTGTTTTTTACACCTTAATTCGTGTTGACAGCTTGCAGAATTCTGACAAATGCCTGAATTCCTTGTTTCAGGGAAAACATGCACTGTTTGACAGAAATTTGAACTTTTCATTCCAGGTTCTCAAAGTTGTTGTCTGAATGGGACGAACGATGAAGGGACTGGCTGGCTGTCTGTTTTGAGTGGTGAACGAGTTTTGGTGGCACACTGTAGAAAACATTTGTCCCAGCTCAGTTATTAGCATAGATTTATACACTATTATTCTTTATGAGGGATACAATTCTTTAATCCATCAAAATTCTTTCAATCCATTATGAATGTAAAAACAGTTGCACAAAATATGCAAGTGGAGATACTGCGGAAGTGCTTTTGAGTTCATATTTCTCTATGATTCTCCAACTCACTGTGTTCCCTTCACCAGAGCCTTTTCTGCCAACTGTATTCAGTCAATGGTAGTAACAATCTCTATGTAGCAGACAGATTGAGATATTAATATTTTCTTTTTTCCATTTTATTGGCGCAATCACTTTCACTATATTAAGGATTTAGAAGTCGAATTTCAATTAAACATAAGCTAGAACTTGAACTTACTGATTCCAAACACCATGGAATTATATCTTAAGCAGAAAGATGACTTCCTATAACAAACACCATGTTCTTTTACTTCATCAATTTTCTTTTTAGGGTTATAATATTAATTTTTATCATGGTTAGGATGTCAAAGTTTGATTTAAATCCACTTGCAGATCAAAGGTAATAGCTTGAAATTCAGTTATGTTTAGTTGTAGTTACAAATGCAACTAATGAATTTGAAGCTCCAATGTGTATGATCTCTGCATAATTTGAAAAGCTTCAACAAGTACACCAAAGAACATAAATATATAAAAGAAGCATTTACTCATGCTCATTGTTAGTGGGTATTGCAAAACTATCGCTTGAGAAGTAAGAAGTTGATCCTTGCTTGGTCATTAGAATAATATCAGTTATTATTAGAATGAAAAGAATTTGCAAAACATCGCTAATTAAAAAGATATATTAGTACTATGCTTTATTGCTTAAGAAAACACCATATCTTACGATTTGCTATTGAATTTATGAACCTATGTTTTTATTTCCTATCACGTACCAAACTTGATAATATTCTGAAAACAATTCAAAAATAATTTAATTAAAAGATTCAACTTATTTAAAAGATGGTTTTTAGATAATTAATAAATAACAACTTCGTGAGCTAAATTTTAATCTTTCTAAAAGTGAAATGCGCAAAAAAGAATAAATAAGGAAGCTGATTCTGTTCATTAGCTCAGTTTAGGGTTTTTATACACTTCGCTACCATTTTCATTACAGTAGAAAGTTTCTCTCTAAAACTACTTGAAGAAATCAGACTGCTTCCAGGTAACGTCGATCTCTCTTCTCTTGCTTTTGTTTATGGATTTTCTGTAATTAATTCGATTTTTAGCTTATGGTTTATTATACTTGATTAAAATAACTATCGGTAAAACAAATCCAGAATTTGTTGTGAGAGAAGGTTTTCTGGTAAGGTACTGTTTGGCGAATGAAATGGATATAGGAAATGAACTGAGATTGAATTATTTTGTATGTAAGTTGTAATGATTTCTTATTTGAAACTAGTTCAACTGGAAGGAGTGTTATTTCAGTGACACATAATGATAGGACCCAATTCTTTCCTGGAAGAGAATAAATGAGGAAGAAGATGTGTATTTTGTTACCGCGGTAGTGAAGAATTATAAAATGTAGGTTATATCTGGTGTGATTTGTTTCATTGTTCAAGTTAGCTACTTCTTTATGTTGTAATGGTCACTGCGTTTGATTTTCAGCTGATTAAAACATGTATTTCTTAGAATGCCTTATTGTTGAATTTTTTGAGTGATAAAACTTTGTTCTATTCGCTTCTTGGCGCATTTACTATTTCATATATAGAATCCGTTTGCTGAAAAATTCTTGGTCTGCCACTGCCTACAAAATACCAAGTGTAATCCCACTAGTAGGATTTGGGGAGGGTAGGATCCCACAAAAGATTCATTTAGTCGACCTCCTATTTTTCACCAAAAATGTTGTGATCCTGTACACAGAAGAAATCACTCAATTCTGTTGCTAGCTTTACATATTTGTAAAGAGGAATGTAATACCAATACACAAAATGGAGAGGTTGGAAAAAACATAGATTTGTGGTAGGATTTAGAATGTACTTTCACCACTACCTTTGGCCTTCTGTGGGTTGTATGTTAAGGTCCTATGGTTCATTCAAACCTAGTAGCTTTTTCTCGGACCCTGTATATTTGTTAAAAAAAATTCTTACTGAGTACAAATAATTGATTTTGAACCTAGAAAATCAAATGAACTGTGGTAAAATACCAAATTTGAACCCATAAAGATCAAATTTTGGATCCGCCTCTATGTCAAGACACTTGTCAGTTTAAAGCTTATCAGTTGCCTTGTGTTTGCAGTAAATCTTTTGGTGAAATTCTTCAGGAAGGTTTTGATTCATGTAAAGTAGTTGAGAAATAAGAGGTTTTGAATTAGAAAATTCAGAGCTCCACTTCTGTTTTCTTGTTTCCTTATAAAGAAATTCTTTGGGTTCTGCTTCTACAGTGCTGTCTTATGTCTTCCAAGTTTCTGTTTGATATTGATAAGAGTTTTACGCATGCATGCGATCTGAAAGGCTCTGAATATGACAAAAGGAATTGTTTAATTTTCTATACTTACTACTACTCATCCTCATTTTACATATAAAAAACTTTTCATTCTCATTTTTGAACGGTAATCAATAACCTGGTTGGATACGAGGAGTAAATGCTCTCGCATGTGTGTCTGTATGTGTCTTAACTCAGCAGTCTTATATCACCTTTCTGTTGTATGTTCTGGCCTTTGTACCTCTGATGCTGGTACAAAGCAGGTCTGAAAGCTTGACATGAAGCTTTTGACATTCTAACTACTAGTTGCATTATTTTCTTCAATGAGTTTGTTGTGTATGTTAGTTGTTGGGATAGTTTGTTGCCATGGTATAAGCTTCCGTGTAGTTATTTCAAAGTACTACTGTCATCAGATCCAGCTTCCTGATGATTGATGAGATTTTTCTGGGCAGTCTGTTGTCTTTTTGTCCTGGTTTATCTAGACTGTGACTTCCCTCTCAATGGCCTAGGCTGCTTTATGCCACACAGCAGATTGAATTCATTTGTCAGGTTACTGAGACTTCTGAGTATTTCCTGCAGAAATTTGAATTGCCATCAACTTTTTGGGAACTCTTCAAGTGTCGTTCTTCATTTTGGGATGGGGGACGCGGAATCTCTTCAACCATCAAAGAAAAGGGCTGCTGTAAAGGAACTATCACGAGATAATCCTGGTCTTGATGATGATAATGAGTCATCTGAACAGGAGAATGGAACTTTCAAGAGAGCAAGCGATGAGGTGATGGCAAATAGGAGAATTGTCAAAGCTCGTAAAGCAGCATCGACTACAACTACTCCTTCTTCTAACCCTTTTGCGGCGATCCAGTTGGTTCCACCTGCTAATACCAGTACAACTCCTGCCGTGACCACAACTGAAGCTGGGAATGGGACAACATCTTCCAAGAAACCAGAAGATTCAAATGATCAAAGTGAGGAAATTAAAAAGGAAGAAACAGATGTGAGTAAGGAAGCTGATCATGAGAAGGAAAGTGATGAAAATTCTAAACTACCAGAAAGCAAATTTGAGTCAACGGCTGATGCTAATGTTGATAAGGAGAAAGTTGATAAGCCTAATGAGCATAACAAACCCGAATCTACTGAAAAGAAGGCAGTGGGAAGTGAGAAAATTAAAGATGACACTAAGACGGTCACGGTAGTGGAGAAGAGTGCAGATGGCATAGAAGTGGGAGGCAATAAGACGGAAATTGAAATGGAAAAACACGTTGGCGATGGAAAAAATGATAAGGATGCTGAAACTGCATCTTTTAGCTCGTTTCAACAGCTCTCCAGTAGCCAAAACGCTTTCACAGGACTTGCAGGAACTGGGTTCTCCAATACTACATTCTCATTTGGAGCTAGTTCAAAAGAGGGATCTCCACTAGGGTTTGGTTCTGAATCAGGTGCTGGTTCTGGTTCTGGTTCTGGGTCTCTCTTTGGAGCAAAAAGCGATCAGTCAATTTTTGGTGTTAGTCTTCCCACTAATGGAAATACTTCTCTATTCGGTTACTCAGGGTCATCTATTGTTAAAAAGAGCGAGGGAACTGGATTTCCTTCCATGCCAGAGGTTCCCGTTGTAACAGGGGAGGAGCATGAAAAGGCAATCTTTACAGCTGACTCTGTGCTGTTTGAATATCTTAATGGAGGGTGGAAGGAGCGTGGAAAGGGAGAGCTGAAGCTCAATATTTCAAGTGGAACTGGAAAAGCTAGACTTGTTATGAGAACCAGAGGAAATTACAGGTTGATTTTGAATGCTAACCTTTATCCTGAAATGAAGCTTGCAAGTATGGATAAAAAAGGCGTCACCTTTGCTTGTATGAATAGTGCTGATGATGGGAAAGATGGACTTTCAACAATTGCTTTGAAGTTCAAGGATGCCTCTATTGTTGAGGAGTTTCGAGCTGCTGTGATGGAACATAAAGATAAGATAGAAGTCTCTTTGAAGACGCCGCCAAATTCTCCATGAAGTTCAGATGACTAATAATTTTGGCAAAGATGCATAGAGATTCTATTATCATCACTGAACCCACCTACATACATTTTCCCCTTTTCTACCCCTTTGCATAGTTTTAAAAAAAAAAGTAGAGTATTTTGTCCATAGATGGATAACTTATAATCCTATATAGCAAGTAGTGTTAAACATTATGATGTTGTTTATCCCTAATCTTTCTTCTCTCTTTTGACTTTTAGGGATATAACTTGTGGTTTAACTGTCTTTAATATTGCTTTATTATTCCCACGAATTGTAGACGCAACTCTAGCCTGATTTCATTCTATCATTTTCTGATGCAATACTTTCTTTTGCATGTTGTTAGCTCCTTGAAATTACAAGTTCTTGAATTCCTATCTCAATTTAGATTGTGTGTACACAGCCTTACTGCTACCTTGTGAAGGTAGAGATATTGTTTTTTGATAAACCTTCGGCTTAAGTAAAGCTTATCAAAAATCAAGCATGCTGAAATCAAGTAGGGTATTTAGATGACAAACCAATAGTATTCCCATAGAAAACAGTGGCTTTATTCTTAAGAGGATATTGCAGAATAAACACGTTCTTGATTTGTTTTTATTGTGCTAAATTTGGTTTTCGCCCAACCAATCCATAAGAAATGAGTAGTAATTAGTTTAAACAGTAATGCTAATTCTTTTCTTCAGAGAAAAGTTTGGATCTCTTCACGTGCTATGATTAGCTCTTTACCCAATGTCATTTCCTAGTTCACGGGTCATGCAAAGACAGTGAAAAAATTATTCAAAAGTGAGTGCACCAGACAGATTGGCCTACTACGTACATTACAGCATTTTAACCAATTGTAAACTGAGCTTCACGCAATTCCATAAATCGTATGCGTTTTTTTCCCATTAATCATATACTCGCATTGGTACATCGCGAGTCCACACCGAAGACTATGCAACTTTATACCTAGTCCTCAATTCGAGACTTCTGATTAAAAAATGAAAAATTACTTATTGGTTCATTATATAGTGTTTGTTAATTGACAAAACGAACAGTAATTGCCTTTAAATTTGTGTTTAGGGTGACATTACAGGATTAACCTTGTGAATTGTGATGCTGCAGAATTCTATGCTTCTTCTGAAGTCTACAAAAGGATTAGAAAAAGGAGGCCAAAATTCAGAAACACACTCGTGAATTACTTTTCCATTTTCAAACTTGAAAACAGCATAAGAAAAAAGAAATTTATAAAAATGGGAACTACCACACACACACATACCAACAGAAAAGGAAAAAAAAAAGAAGCTAAAAACAATGAAGTCCAATAAAATATTCCAGACTGTAATAGTGCCATTTCTATGGAATTGAGTAGTTCTTGGTGCACATTCTTGAGCAGGATCCAACACAGTCATCCATTTTTCCACCATCTAAAAACAAAGAATGAAAAGAGAACATTAATTATAGAGCAAATACACCAAGACAAAGATAATGTACAAATAAAGATTACTCCCTCCGTTTTCAATTTGTTTATCTGGTTTTAAGTTACACAGAGTTTAAGAAAGTAAAGATAACATTTACATTTTCTTGTCTTAAACTAAAGATACGTAGAATGTACCAAAAAAAATTCTTTAATCTCGTTGTCTTAAACGAACTAAAAAAGAAAAGTAAGACAAACAAGGGAAACTTACTAGGTTGATGTTTTGTGCTGAGAGCAGAACATGTAGAGAAAGCACAACCAAGCTTGCAGAAGTTAAGGTTCTTACTGTCTGCAACATCATTGTGTGAAGTGGGAATAATAGAGGAACTATTACCTGGATCAGAACTAAAAATGCATTCTTTTAAGCATCTAGAAGTACAAGTACAAAGATTCTGAGAAGGTTCAATTAAGCAGAATATAAAGCATTTCGAATAGCAATCCCTAAAAGTGGAAACAGAGGCACTGGACTGCCCTATAAACATCCCAAATGCCATTAACACAAAAACAAAAGCCCATAACTTCATTTTTCCTTTAACAACAAAAAGTTCTTGGCCTATGGAAAAATTATACAACTGTAATAGCCAGTATTCACAAGTGGCATATATAGTAGTAATAGTAGTAAAAGATTGATCATTGTTTTGGTGGTAGCTAAAGTTGCGGTGACATGTGATGGTTTTTTGTCTTTGCCATGGCTGTTTTTATATTGGACTATTAGTATAAGCCGATCCTGGATTTGAAGTTTATGAGTTTATGTAACGTCCTCAAGTTAATAGTCCATATAAAGTAACAACTAGGTACCACAATTAATAATTACTTAACTCGTACATCATACTCTGCATCCGCCATTGATTGTCTATTAGAGAGGTAGTTATAAAGGATAAGGCATATGAAAAAGAGTTTAAACCCACCTACCACCACTCTCCTCCCTTCTCTTCCTCTATATGAAAATATTAATCTATACAACCGACTGATCACAAAAAAGAGGAAAAAACAAGAAGATAGGGTTTGCAAATTTCGACTATATTCAGAGAAAAATGTATCAAATAATGTGTTTTGAGTCATAAATTTTTTATCTTTTAGTATATTAGATAGTGTGCATAAATTTAATAAAGTACTTACAGTTTCTCTTTAAGTAATAATGTGTTGAGTCAAATCATTCTGGTATAGGAACACCGCCATTAGTATGTTGACCCCCTTTTTTTTTTTTAACTGCTTAATGTAATACACCCACGATAACTATGTTTCGATACCAAACAAGTTAAGTTCATCATATAGAACTTCTATGTCCATAGGCAAAGGGTTACTTGGTTATGCAAATCTGATGCACCTATACATGCCCTAAGTAGCAAATCCCCAATTCAAGAACTGCAAAATATTCTAACAGGTGGTAAGGTACATCATCAAAGCTCAAATTTTGCAGAAAGCTATATATACATTTACTCTTAAACTTCTCATGCAACATGAGAAGTACACCATATTTACATTGAGAACGTCAAGGTTTTTTGGTAGAGAAAACTGAAACAGTAGGCACCTTGTCGCATATTTATGTACGGAAGAAACCTATACAACTTTTAACTTAAGAGAACACGTGAATATATATACAACTTTTAGCTTAAGAGAACACATGTATATCTACAGTAAAACCTTCCAGCTGCTTGCTCTTTGCAGTCGGCTTCTGATTCAAAATCTTCTGGTCGGTGTGGCAGCGAAGCCACATACAGGAGAGTCTTGCTAAGGCTGCACCACCAGCAACTCGAACCCTGTAAACCAAATTCAAATCAGCCCAAATCTCGGATCCAGACACCCTAGAGTCGAGGCTCGAATCATATCCATCTAGATCCGTTTCGGTTATCACAACTACAGCACCATCATCAAAGGAGATCAAATTCTGTCTAGCCAAGAACCTTGAGCTCAATGAGATCATACTAGTCAAGGGGTTAGAGCTGTATGTCTTTTTCACCATGATATGGTAGAAATCCTGGACAGCCTGATTATTAGTGGGAAAACAGAATCAGCAACAATAGCTAGGAAAATAAAAACCAAGTCAACTGGAGTATCTCATTAAGGGAGAAAAATCATGCATCTAAGAGAAAGGATCAAAATATGAGGCAAATATCTGGGACACCTGTCGCTGGGTAGAGGCCAAAAGCACCCTTGGACGAATTGACTTCACATAGTTATATGCATCATTTGGTGTCATCTGCTTGTACTTAACCTACAAAACAAAAGAAACTTCAGAAAGAAAATGAGTAAAGTGATTTCTAAACAATCCATTTAAACAAGTTCTAGTTTACCCACCAAGTAGCATAAGACAATGGTTGTGCTACGTCCGCGACCAGCCTTGCAGTGCACGTATGTACTTTGTCCATTGGAAGCATTTTCTTAAAAGAAAAACAAGAAAAGTTTACTTAAAAGACTTAACCTACTAGTAAACCCTCCTCTGGGCTCAGGCAGTACTTTAAACAATTCTGTTGGAATTTTCTATAGTTTCTGCCAGGGGGAAAGTGTAGAGGTTCAATCTTGATTAGGTATGAAGGAAGAGGAGAGAAGACAAGAGGAATAACATAGATATTTATTCAACCAAGGCTAATTCTATGGAATTTTGTGTTCACCCTTATTTGTTTCGACAGAAGGCAACAAAAGTGAAAACAAGTCAATATACAAAGTGGCAGATACCTCAAAAAGTACTATATCCAAATAGCAAGACCAGCAACTTAACACATGTATTCCCTCGATCACATTTTAAGTGACATAATCACAATTTAGTGAATTGAACAAATATTTGAATGGACCTTAACCATGACACGGCATTTGAATTTGTAATATATTTTTTATTTGATAAACATGTAGTTTAAAGTACTTTTGTCTAGTCTCAAGAATAAAATTAGATTATCGAAAAATCTGTGTCAACCCAAGAATTGGACACTTCAACCCTCAGACTGTCATTTTTGATTATGATGGAGACAGCTCATAGTTCCAGAGTTTGGACAATAGATGAATCTCAAGATGGTAAGTGACAGTGATGTCATGACAAAATCCCAAAAGCATCCAGGTATTAAGGTCAAGAATGTTGACAATAAATCAACGAACTAGTTAAAAAGGGTATGGGAAGGTACTTACCATGGATGAACTCTACTGCTTGACATATATTATTCAGTGATGGTGCAAATAAGTAATCTCTTGTGGGGAGAACCAAATGACGAATACCATGAGCCTGCAAGAAATAATAGATAACAATAATGTGAAGAAAAAAAAAAACACTTGATCATGTAATGGGAAGGAAATTTAAGTAGCAAATCCATAGTGTAAAAGTACATGAACTAGACAACTAGTTAATAGTGAAAAGTAAAATGTAGGAATTAAGAAGTAAAAAACTTAACTTGTACTGGGGTGAGGTAGAAAGTCAACATTACTGTATCCCATATTTATAGAATTGATATCAGTAATACCGTGAAGAAGATCGGACCACAATCAGTAAATAAAGGCCCTAAACAAGAATTGCAACGGACAGATAGACCATTCACCAAAATAAGTTAGGCGCATGTAGATCGTCCTCAGCTAATGCAATGATACTCAACACGTCCTTAATGCACATTCCAATTTCATAGGGATGCAAAGGAAATAAGAGGAAGGGGATGAGGGTGAAGCTTGAATGAAGACTGACTTATCATTTCTATTTTTTAGATGAGGAAAGACCACATGAAGGAGAAAACTTCAATGTTGACTGACTTCTGTTTTTCCTTTTTGATTTTGTTCTAGATCGATAAGGAAAGACTGACTTATCTTTCTTTTTTTTTTGAGATAGAAGATTAACTTGTCTTTTAAGTGAAGCATAACAGAAAGATCAAAACAAATATCAGTAATAAAAGAACTAACCTCATATAAAGAAGTCGAAACTAAAGTCTCATATGGCTCATTAAGGGTGACAACACCGGAGACACCAAGCTCCTTAAGCCTTTTCACATCAGATGGGAAAGGGACAGCACCTAATAACACAAACTGAAGGAGAGATTGATTTAAGTCAGTGATACAATCTTGTTGTACAGTAAAATATTAGAGTACAAACTACTACCCAACTATTCACTAACACTGAAGTGAAAGAACATGAACATCAATCAACCCATGTGATCTTCCAAGATGGTCAATGCAAACACGCAAACTTAATCTCCAATATGAAGATAGATGCATATGGAGTTACGAGAAAAGAATTGCAGCTTATATCATGAAAGTTTAAGATGTAAGAAGACATCTCTTAAGATCCCTACATGCACCTCCTTTACCTCACTGCACATATACTAGACATTCTACAACCTTGAACAAATAATTCAAACAAAACCAGTAAAACATGAAACAGATATGAGGAACGTCAATATCACTATGCATACTCTCTCCAAAATCAGGCCTCCTAATTTGATCAGGATGTTGGCAAACATTGAAGTTTATTGTATTTAAAAGGATTTGCTCTAGAGTAGGGATAGAACTATCTTTCTGATCAATGTCGACTTGTACTGATATAAAGGAGAATCTCAAGTCACCTTTTGGTACATCACATTCTAAAACTAATTAGAATATTAGAAAGACTTCCTAACTAAAGAAAGTAAAGATTTTTTCAGGAAACAAGAAGGAAATGTAAGAGAGTTGATCGGCAATGGCAATAGTGAGAGTAACTTACTTAAAGAAGAGCTCAACAAATTTTCTATTGGTTCATCTTCCTGGATAACAATGCATCTTTTGCCACATGTCGGAGTTGATGATTAAAGGCAAGTTTCTTTTAGCAGATTATCACAAGAAAAATATTTTTCCCCAGGTGTCATTGTCTTGTCATTCCAAGGACAGACGTTTAATCATCTTTCTAATGCATTTGATACAGAGTACTATATCAATCTATTACAAGCCTGTTTATTATTGACAAGCATGTCCAAAAACATGTTCTTTCAGATAAAAACTACGCAATTGATATTTCTACAATTCAGTTGCACCCTCATTTTCTGAATAATCATGCATATAGTACTATTGTTCATCATTCATGACTTAGAAATTCAGCAAGATGTTATAACAGTTCAACATCAGCAATCAAAGTAATCAACTTTAATGTAACTAATTTTTTTTTGATGAAGTGTAGCTAATTTTTCCAGACAAAGCCTTTCAGAAAGATCTATCCTGCCTCAGATGACAATTAATTAGAATGAATTTCTAATATAACTAGTTAAAAAATTTATCAACACATTATATGAGTATTTGGATATGCTATAAGGATTGGACATTATAAGCAAAAACATTCCATCTTATCTAAACAACTATTGAATCACATTTGACATCATTTGCACAATGACACATATCCATTTAAAAAGACCACATAATTCACTACAAGTGACAAGGCATTCATTACAAGTGCATACAGTAAAGCCAGGACAACAAAAAGTGTCAAAAGCAAGGATGACAAAAGCTGGTATACCTCATCAATCCAGTCCCACCAGCGAAACTCCACTTGAATCTTGTTCCTAACAACATTGTAGAGAAGTGTCGGGTAAAACAAAGCCCTAGCACCAACTCCAACCATGACCCTCCTGATATCCAACACAACAACAGCATTCTTGCCACTACTGCCACTAGAACACAACATCTTATCAGCAGGAGATGATTTCTCTGCCTTCTCTACCACTCTACCCATCTCCTCTTCCCCAGTCTCCAACTCTCCTCTCTTCTCTTCCTCTATATACATGATAATACTTGAAACAGAAAAAAAAATCTATACAACTGACTGATCACAAAAAAAAAACAAAAAAACAAAATGCAGAACCCACTTACTAAAGAAATTAAAACAAAAAAGAAGATTTACACAACGCACTGATAAACAAAGTGCAAATTCCACACAAAACCACAAGCTTTCACCTAAAATTCAAACTAAGAGACTTATAAACCCAATATCACTCTCATCGCTGTCTTCAAAATCAACATAAAATAAATGGATCCTTCTCTCAAAATTAGGCAAATTATCAGTGAAACGGATCGGGGTCGCTGAAAGTGCAACAAAGGTTCGAACTTGGATTAAAATCAAGGTAGGGTTTGCAAATTTCAACCATATTCAGAGAAAATTGTATCGATCAGACGGCCAAGATCTTGCGGAGATGGTTGAGACCCTTGATTTGGAAAATCAATTGAATCTGAATCGGTAAAAGAGTGGAGATAGCTTGGAATTGAAGAACCCTAGACGATACTCTACTTGGGAATTCAGATTGTCCCCTTTCTGTGTGTGTGTGCCACGTAATTTCAATCCTTTTTTAAAATATAAACTTAAAGTAATTTTTGACGGTGACGTGGAAACCCCAACGACAATTCACGAATCACGTTTAAGCCTAGTATTTTCTGGTAGGGCCCTTATGATGAATTTTTTTTGGTTTTCCTACGGCACGGCACAGCACGTTCAGGGTTGGCGCTCTGAACAAAAAAAAAATCATACCCAAAACTTGAATTTGTAATCTTTGGTTAAGAGTAAAATAATCACTCTACTGCACCACAACTCATGTTGGTCCTTGAGATGATTTCTAAGAACACAGAACAACATGTTAATAGCTTTCTCGATATTGAATCATCTTTGTTAGGGAGCATTTGATAAGGCTTTCGGGTGCAAATTCAAATTTAGTCAAGTTCCAATAAAAGTATCAAACACAGATTAAAAAAAACACTAATCCTAGCTCTGCAGTCACTCTTCTAATATAGTAGGGAAAAAAGTATTTATTTTATTGCTCCAAGGTGGTTCGAAACAGCAATTTTAGGATGTCCAAGAATTCTCTTTTGTTTTTAAGTATTGCCATTTTGTTTTAAAACAAATGTTGTTTTAATCTTTTTATTTTTAAAAAAAATAATTAGTGTTTTCTTTCAAACAACGAAAGTATTACATAATAAAAGAAAGTCATAATACATAAACATGATCCTTAGCTTGGCTTCAATGGACAACTATGCCCTCCAACTTTGAGTGTGCACAAGTAGGCACTTAAACTTGTATAAAATTGAACAAGTAGACACATATATCCTACATGGCATAATTCACGTTGGAAGCCATGTATGACACAAAATTGCCATGTAGTTGGGTGTCATGTAGGACAAATCTATTTGTTAAATTTTATACAAGTTTAAGTGTCTACTTGTGCACACCCAAAATTAAATGTCATAATTGCCAACTGACGTCAGGTTAAGGATCATGTTTATGTATCATGCCTAAAAGAAAACTACTACTAAAGAACTAGTACATCTTTTTAAGGTATATATGAAAGATAAGTTTAATGAAAATATATGATAGTAGACTTGAAATATCATATATAATACGTTAAGGATAATTTTAAGATATTTATGATAGATAAGTTAGTGAAAATATGTGATAATAGACTTGAAATATGTAAATGCTAATAGAATTTATTTTTTATTATAACTTATCAAATATGAAAAAATAAGTGAGATAATAAAAGATTATTGATCATTTATTATTGTAATGTTTGGGCTGCTGGGATCACTATCCTGGGCTATGATTCTTGCAGCTTATTGAGGGGCCTTAGCGTACTGTATAATTGTTTTTGGGCTGTACCTAAGTAACCATCCTTATCATAGGAAATATACTATTTCATTTTGTATAAATTTTAGGAATCACATAGTTTTAAGCAATATAATTATTTTTTCGAATTAGTTACTTAATCCCTTATTTAGAAGTGGCACTTTTAAAGGACTAACATAGCTTCAAATAATTGTACCTTGTGCTTATTTAGAAGTGCCACTTCTAAAGGACTAACATAGCTTAAAATAATTGTACCTTGTGCTGAAAATGTGATGAGACAAATAAGGACATTTTTGGTATTGTCAAGATTACTTTTGGTCAATTCATTGTAATAGAGACATCTGTACTCTATTTGGTCACACGTGTCTTGACTTAGCCAACCAATCTTTATCTTCTTTATTATCTTTATATTTATTTATTAAATTATTTTATATTACCCTTATATACAAGTGAAAGTTGAGAGGGACGAACAAGGGCAAAAAGGTAATTTTAATGTTAATTTTGGGTAAATCTGTAAATAACCTTTTCCTCTGTTATGTATATCCACTTTCTTTGTCTTCATTCTTTACACAGTAGAATCTACAATATGCTCCAAATCTATTTTCACTTTGCTCTTTCCCGGATTCTGATTATAGATTTGAATCTCTGTTTCGCCTTCAACTTTGTTTTCACTGTTGTTGTGTTCTTTAGTTGTGGTAAGATTTTCTTTCCCCTTTCCCCTGATTTTTCTCAATTGATTCCGCCAGAAAGGTAATTTTTTTGGGAAAATCATTTGATGAGTAAATCGTCGTAATATAGAAGTAGAAATCTTGGTGTAGCATGTTGAAATTTGGACATATATTGTGCTTAGTTGATGGTGAGGATATCAACTCTCTATAGTTTTCAACTTTATGTTTACGTTCTTCATTTATTTACTTGACTGGTTGGTACAAAAACAGGTTCTGAAGCTAAAATCTTTCTCCAAGTTTGAGGTTGAGAACACCTCAGAAGCTCTGTCAGAAGCTATGTTGTTGATAAATAGCAAGCCCAACAAAGGACTGCGCAAGTTCTTGAAAGCACACTGTGATGGGGAAACTTTGGTAGTTGCTGATTCAAAGCTTGGAAATGCAATTAAAGAGAAATTGGTCAGCTCCCTTCTTATGTCAATTCAACAATTGTATCTAATTTGTTCATGCATGTTCGCAAATAGAAATAAATAGGTAGTAGATGACTTTGGATCCTTGATGCACATAGTGCATCTAAAAGTTTTGTTTTTCAATAGTCTTGGTTTTGGTGCTTCTACCTATTTTGGGGTTAAAAGGCGAAGAAGAGGAAATAGTTGAACTTGGGGACAAACATTCGAGTCCAACTACCCACATAGAATTTAGCAAACCTTTTTACACATTCACTAACTTATTCCCTTTATGTTTAGCTCTTATGCTGCACTTCCCTTGCGAATTTTCAGTTTATTTTCCTAATTCAGTTCTCCAATTTTCAGCTATTACTTTCTTCATTTCATTGTGCTTTACAATTCATTGCTTTCTATTCTCCTCTTTCACTTTATTTTCTCCTAACTACATTGTATTTTAATTTGCTTTCCTGTGCAACTGGACCTTCGTTTGACAATGAATCCTGTATAAATTTAAAGCTCAAATCCTCAAATTATGAAAGATCGGATATTTCAAGACGTTGTTATTCTCTCCATTAAAATTGAACTACACTTTTGGTACATATGCTTTGTAATCTCTCCACTAAAATTGGACTACGACTTTTCATACATATAATTTGTATAAATAACTTTTAGTGGTTCCGCAGTATACCCATCCAACATGTTTGATCATATACGTGGAAATCCCTAACAAAAATTTGTTGTCTTTCTTTTGCAGCAGGTTGTTCAAAATATTTTGCTCCATCAGTCAACAACTCAAAATGTATGTTGTCATCAGGCAACCTCAGTTCTATCGTTTATATTTGTGTTAAAAATATATATTTCAAATGTATGCCTTAAACTCAAGCCTAAAGAAGAATATGTATAAACAAATTTTTCAAAAGCAACTGCTAATTGACTGAAAATTGAAATTGATGCTTCACTTTGGATCTTTCCTCATTTAACTTCTAATTTTAGCAAACACTTTATTTCTCTAAAGAAAATACAATTGAGGATTATACATTTACGCCTTTAGGTCTTCAAAGAAAAATTTGATCTATGCACTTTTTGGTTTTGATCAAACAGCAGTGCCTATCATAACAACTATGCTAAAAGATCTCTTACTCTTAGCCATTATGGTAGAATAACTGTAACATTCTAGATTTCATTTTCTTAACAACTCTTATATGCCACTTGATGCAATGGTAAACATAATATTGCCTTTGTAAGAGGCCTTTCTCTGTCAGATTGGATATGCACAGTTGATATGATAGAAATTTAGCACTTCACTGGTTATATTCATGTACCCTTATCGCCTTATTAATGTTCTGCCGCACAAAAATCATAGTTTAGGTTTGGACTGATATTTCTACAACATCCACTACTTTATTCTCTTGACTATTGACAGAAATATGTCAATGAAAGGAAATCAGGTATCTTGCAGGTCTCTTGGATATGCTCCAATTCCTACATCCTTTAGTCCAGTGGGTAGTTCTATCAATGTGCTCTTAATTTTTCGCTTTCTGGTACTATGGAGATAGGCGACACTCCTTTGCTATTCTCAATGGATTATTTTCTTATGTCGTTGAAATCTTTTCTTCTTTCTAATTCTTTTTTGTACTGAAAACAGGTGCAACTTGAACCATTTCACTTTGTCTCCGCGAGTATGAAAATGAGAGTATTCACATGGTGTCCACTTTGTGACTTCACAACGCTCATCAAATTTACTTTTCGGAATTGGTAAAGAGAGAGGTACATGCTAATGGATGTAAAATTAGATGATAATCAAAGACTTCAAAAAATAATTTATGTATAAAAAAGATTAAAATATACCTTGAAATTTGCTACAAGGATCATATATACCCCTACATGATTTTTTTTAAATTTAAAAGTCAAAAATATAAATTTAAAACTATTTTTTTCACTTCCGTTAAATTAAGGGTATATGTGAGCTCATTTTGTAACGGTAGGGGTATATGTGAGCCGTTTCTATAACGGTAAGAGTATCCACTTTTTATTAACGAAGGTTAAGCTTATCTATCACGTTGTGAACTTTCAGATTAATTGGCTTGATCTGATTTTTGGTATATTTCCTCCTAAAAGACGATCCATTAAATTTTTCACATCCATTTAGTTAACTGTAATACAAAATGACCAATTTTTGGCAGTCAAAACATGAAATGCTTTCTAGGAGAGTTATATAAATTGTGATACATCCCAATAATATACATCCCAATAATTAACGAAAACGAATATGTGAGAAGAAAAGTGTTTTATGCAAGCGATAACAATATCAAGCTTTTAAAATTTTGTTTCTTAAACTTTTGTGGTTCGAGTAATCTTGTATCTACAGTTTTTTTATATTTAGTTCATGATGTATCGGAATAAGCAGTTCATTTACATATTAATATTTTCCACGTAGATGCTTTTTGATATCTAAATGGCCATATCAGTTCAAGGTTTTATGTTTTAAATTTCAACTTTCAATTCATTTTGGGATCAAGCTTTTGGTGATGGACCTGGATATTAAGAGGGATAGGAGGAAGAAGAGGGTTTTCGATCGACCGAGGATTAAATGGGGTGGCTTGACCCCTGCCCTTTCTCGGGAGATGGGCGAGAAGTTGACTGGGATGGGGGCTTGGAGTGGTAGTGAGGATGCGGACACCATGTGGAATAAAGCAGCTAGTTGCATTAGGGAAGTTGCTTCTGAGGTGTTGGGGGTTTCAAGGGGTAATTTTGGAGGCCATAAAGGAGATTGGTGGTGGAATGGGGAAGTCCAAGGCAAAGTGGAAGC
>JAJOOR010000852.1:0-65016 GCA_036250505.1 Solanum acaule | reverse complement strand
TATATATATATATATATATATATATATATATATATATATTTAGGGACACTTATGCTTGCCATGATGAGTGAGCATGTCACGATAACAAGGGCAAAGATCTTGGTTCCCTGAGGTGCCAGGAGGCACACAGTTACAACGAGTGCAGCAAGTCCCACATGCTCTCAAGCACATTTTATGCCTTGATGCTAGACTACATCTTGCCTCACATGCTGTCCCACACTCTGCAAAAATTTACGAGGACGGATTTAGGATTTTAAGTTCTCGTTGGTAAAAAATTTACAAAATTTGATATGCCAAATTACACCTCCCGAAAGAAGTATAAGTGATCGTTGTCAAATAAAGAACCTAACTTTCAGGTTAGGGTCGATCCCACGAGGACTATGGTTCAGACTTAGGCTAACTTACACTTATCTATGTTTAGTCAAATGATTTCTGAGAAAAGTAACAAAAGGGGCGGGGGGCAGGGGGGTTGAATAAAATAACAGTTTGTTGATTTGTATCACTAAGTAGCAAGTAAACAGGATTTGCAGTTTTGAGATATGATCAATATGAGATGAAAATTAGTGCATAAGTGTTCCCCACAAGCTCTTAACGCAGTACTCCTAATATTGAAATTTGAAAATGTGAGTTTCTGAAGTTGTGATTAATTTTGAAACTTGAAGTTATGTTTGGATTTTGACTTTGAAATTTTGCAGATGGAATGAAATTTCTCCTAAAACTTGGTTTGAAAATTTGAAAATATTTAAAGATTAAATTTTCAAATTCTGATCCGATTTAAGATATCAAATAGATATTTAAAAATAAATCTTCAAAATCTAATTCAAAATGTATGGTCAAATGTTAGCGAGCTAAGTTTGTGGAAATAGAGTAATATTTGTGCATCTATTACTTTTTTGAGTGACCATGAGTTCAAAATTAGTAGAAAATTACTACTATATGTTTTTGTGGAAAAATTCAAGTTCTATGCATTGCACAAAACATCTCTACCAGGAATTTCAAAAGTGCCATGTATATAATCAATTCTAATATAGATATTAGTGATTGCTTTCCGAACACAAAACAAAATAATTTTATAGTTGCTCCCAGGTTCCACAAGTAAATTAATCCTAGCTTAGAGGGGATGCATGTTAAAATTATCAGTTAATTTCAAGCTCATTTGATACAAATATGAAAATTGAATAATAGACTATAGGTTATATATCACACTTTCAAATTATAAATAAAAGCTGATGGTTTATAATATACTTTTTGTCCCTAAGTACTTGTCCACTTTTGAATTGGCTCATCTATTAAGAAATTAATTAATGACATAGTAAATTTACCATTTTACCCCTATTAATTATGAAGTGGATGAAAAATTCTGCATTTTTCAAAGTAATTAGTCATTTAATTGAGGGTATAATAGGTAAAATAAATTTGTCCTTTCTTGATTTGTCAAAATGGATAAGTAATTAGGGATAACTATAAAAGGAAAAGTGGACAAGTAATTAGGAACAGAGGGAGTATATGATTAATTACCTGATGTAGGGATGTAAGTAGGGTTGTTAGCACCCTCTGGTCCAGCCGTGTGCACCTAAATTAATCATCAAATCCTATTTAGATGCGTGTTATAAAATGACGAATTTCATAGCTAATTTTTATGACATTTCAATAATAAATTAAATATTCAAAATTTAAAGAATATACCACTAGATTGTCACCGTCACCATCACCATTACCATTATCATCAGCTTCCACGAGACAAAAAACAAATAGAGAAATCAAAACCATAGTAACAAGAAGAAATTTGGAGATGGCCATGGCTAGCACTTCTTGAAATAAACTTTTACACTATAGATTTTAAAGATTATAAAATAAAGTTATCATTCATGATTTTCATATAAATAGACTTGAAAAGAGAGAAAATTAAAGTGAGTAACAGCTGTAAACAGCTTGGAAATTAAAATTAAGTATTATTTTCCTTATTATTTGACGTGCAAGTAAGTAATTAATCTATATAATTTTTTTTCATGACTAAAAATGAGCATTTTAATACAATTTTAAATTAATAAAATTACATTTAAATTTAGAATTCGGCTACATCAACAGACAAAATGGGGAAAAAGACAAAAGTGGCTGTAATATATCTACAATATATAAAGTTTATCCAATATTCGTGTATTTTTTTAAGAATCTGCTAGAACAATTTTAAAGAATTATTTTTTAAAAGAAATTCTCGTAATTTAGTAATCTTAAGCTCCTCTTGAAACTTGAAATTTACATTTTTGAAGTATGTTTGGATATGTATTTTATTTGAAAATATTTTAAAATTTTGTGAGCGGAAGTTTTAAAATTCGAAAATTGGTGTGAGCCCGTTTTTGAAAACTTGAAAATATTTGTAGCTAAGATTTTTAAAATTTAATCAAATTTTATGATCAATAGATATTTAAAGATAAATTTTTTTTTATGACAAGGGAAACCCGCAGCCGCTACCCTTTGGGTGCGCACATGATAAAACCCCCGCTCCTATGCAATAGCTCGCAAACCACATAGGAGAGGTAACCCGCATTAGGCAAGCCTGGTGCGACGAGCTCGACCCAGAAGGCAAACCCCTTGCATATTAGTTAACATAATTTTTCAAAAACTTGATCCAAAATGTATGATCAAACACTTTTTAATTAGCTTCTCCAATCGTTTCCTCCGTTTCGATTGTCTCACTCCCTTCATTTTATATTAATTATCAAGATTACGAAACATATTTATCTCAATTTACTAGTCATTTACTTAAGATAAAATTAATTATTTTTTCTCCATTTTACTTTAATATTAACTATTCTTGAAATAAAATTAGCTTGACTAATCTTATTCTTAAATAAAGTAATATTTCATATTTATTAGAAAGAAATTATGTTAACTAATATGAAACGAAAAAAATAGATGTTAAGAATAATTTGTTATGAAAGTCGTGTCTTGATTGAAGTTAATTAAAACTCGTCATCTCAACTCCTAACTCCCAACAAATAAAAGATGGAACACAATTTTGATGTACTCCTTTCGTTTCTTTTTACTTATCATATTTTGATTTTTAAAAGTTAATTTGACTAATTTTTGAAATTAAATTTGATTACATTAATTTGATATTTTAAACTAAAAATTTAGATACTCAAAAACTATACAAAAAAAACTATCAATTGTAATTTTTTTGTATATGAATATGATGAAAAATACATCACAAAATATTAATCAAACTTTTATCGTTTAACTCTAAAAAGAAAAAGAAACAGTAACAACTAAAAAGGAACCGATAGAGTAATATTAGCTTGACTAATCTTATTGTTTTCTTAAATAAAGTAATATAATTTTTGTATCAAATTGACACAACTTTTATTCCCAAGAAAAAGTTTCATGACAATAAAACTAAGTAGTTTCGTTACGTCTCATTTTCAGAAAATTAAATAATATTTGACAAAAACAAAATTGATACTTCTTATCATTTTTTATTAATAAAATATATACTCTTAATCTAAAAAGAAAAACCTCCCCGGCTTCCTAAGTTCTCCAATTCGAATTAGAGAAGGAAAGCTAAAAAATAAATCATTGTTTTTTTATATTTAAATATCTTTGATTAGTTTTTTTTTTTTTTTTTTTTAAAACAGACTTCGAAAAAAAAATGATTCAAAGTAGGATTATACAATGTGCTTCATTCAATGAAGATGAAATCAACGTGTCCAATATTTTGCTGGATCTAAAAGACCAAATTGAAGAATCTGAAAGAAAGGTACTGAAAATTATGAATTTTACACTTTTCAATTCTTTGTTTATGCTCAATTTCGTTTATATGTTTATTATTATCGTCCTAATTTACTTGGCATCCTTTTAATTTCGATAAGCAAAACAATTTCATCCTAATTTACGTGGATTTAGTATTTCAAAAGGTAATTAAACGGTGAGAGTTTATTCGATTAAAGTCATTGAACTTTGTTTTGTATCAGTAAAATTACTCAATTTAAGGCTTTTATCTTTCAAAAGTACTCAACTAAAGTTAGTATTAATAAAACTAACATGACAATGAATAAAAGGACTCAAAAGATTATTCAATTTTGAGAATTTTTCTAACAAAATCACTAAACTTTATTTTGTATCAATAAAATCACTCAACTTAAGCCTTTATATGAAAACTTATTATTAAACTTACGTCTGAGATGTAACAAACTTCACCAGATTCATGGGCTAAATTTAAGCCAATTAAAATATGTTAGATTAATAAAGTTACGATTTGTCGTGTTAATTTTTTTTAATGATAAATAGAGTTGAGTGATTTTATTGATACAAAGATTTTGAGTTGAGTAATTTAAATGATGAATTTAGTTGAGTGATTTTGAAAAATAAAACCTCTAAATTGAGTGATTTTATTCGTACAACACAAAATACGTTTAATAACTTTACTAGATATTTCAATCCCTATCTACTATAATTTATATATTTTTCATATATGTAAATTTTATTCGATAAAAACTTATAATTTTCGTATTTAAAACTTTAACATTCAAACTTACGATATTAAATAAATTAGAACAAAGAATATACAATTTTTGTTTGAATTCTTGCCTTTGCAGATAAGAGAAAAGTTGATGCGTAATATAGAGAAGTTGACTCGATGTTGAGAATCCCTAAGACGGGTGAGTGAGTTTGTGAATTATTTAATAAAAAATATGTTTTTATTTTTCAAAATTATCTTGTTTTTTGGGAGTACAAGTTTGAGCTGTGAAAATAGTCATTAATATTTTGCATTAAACACAATCTTGGAGGTGCGGTCTTTCTTCAAATCCTACTAACACGGAATGCTTAGTTCATTGGGTTACTCTTTTATTCTCTCTTTTATTGAAGAAAAGACGGGAGACAATGATAATATTATCTCCATGTGACTTATAAATCACATGTTTAAGCAGTGAAAACAATCACTAATGATTGTATTACAATAGATTGTGTCTCATCGCACCCCTCAGACTGCGTCCCTTTCCCAAACTCTACTAATACGTGATGCTTAGTTCATCAGTCTACTCTTTTTCTTTTTCTTTTTTTTGGTCGTGTGTTTACTCCCTCCTAATTCTTTTGTCTAAAACATCTTTTTCTTTGCCGTAATTGTACAGGAGGTGGAGATAGTACAAAGTTATAATAACAAGCAAAATGCTTACAATGTTGAGTTAAAAGCAATGAGAGAAAAGGTAACTAATGAAATCCTCCATATTTTTCACTTTTTATTTGAAAATTAGTGTTTGACCATAAGAATTCTAATTCAATTTGAAGTTGTATTTCAAATTTAGTAAACAACTAATAACTTGTTTTCCATCTCGCTTTTTACTTTTAAAGTTATATTTAATTACACTCAAACATGAACATTATTTTAAATTATTTTTCGTACAAAAAGTATAATCAAATACAATTTTATTATGACGTTACTAAATTGCATTGATTACTTGCTAATTACAGGTAATGACGAACTTAAACAGACAAGAACTAGAGACCAACCATATGTTACAATACCCAATGTGCCAACTGCCACAATTGGGCTTTATGAACCATACAAGCCCAATAGAAATGGGCCAACTTCCACAAGCACAGCCCATATTCTCATCTACTAATGGATTGGGCTTTGTGAGCTATACAGGCCCAATAATTGGTATGCCTAATATTGCTGAAAGAAAGGCCCAATATTCAGAAGCTAGGAGAAAAAGGAGGATGAAAAGAATTGAAACTAAGAGATCATCTGGTTTTAACAGATAATTAGATTTGGTGTAATTCGTTTTAAATCATTTATTGTATTATTTTTTTCATTCACAAAAGAACAAATAACACAGAGAGTTCATCCAAAGTACAATAAAAAAGCTAAAAAACAAAACATAAGCAATAACAAATCCAGAAACAAAAAATAAATGAAGATGTAGTATGGGGGTTCATGGGTTCGGTCGAACCCAATAGCTTTTTCGTAGACCCTGTATTTGTACTAGAAAACTAATTAAATATATATGTATATTAACCTATGAACCCCTATCGGTGAACCCCCAACTCTTAATTCTGGCTCCGCATTTGAGTAGTAATACAAAAATTTGAAAAGTCATTGACCTTCGTAATGCTCGTCAACGCCGTCATCAAAATCTTCCTCAACCTCAGTAGTAGCATCTTGGTACTGTTGATATTCTGCAACCAAATCATTCATATTACTCTCAGCTTCAGTAAATTCCATTTCATCCATTCCTTCCCCAGTATACCAATGCAAAAACGCCTTTCGCCTATACATGGCCGTGAACTGCTCACTCACTCTCCTAAACATTTCTTGAATGGATGTCGAATTGCCAATAAATGTGGATGCCATTTTTAGCCCAGTTGGTGGAATGTCACACACACTAGACTTCACATTGTTAGGGATCCACTCAACAAAGTACGACGAGTTCTTATTTTGGACATTGATCATTTGTTCATCTACTTCTTTAGTGCTCATTTTCCCCCTAAACATAGCAGATGCTGTTAAGTAACGCCCATGACGAGGGTCAGCTGCACACATCATGTTCTTAGCATCCCACATTTGTTGTGTAATTTCTGGAACTGTGAGGGAACTGTATTGCTGTGATCCACGAGATGTCAGTGGTGCGAATCCCACCATGAAGAAATGAAGACGTGGGAAAGGGATTAGATTCACAGCCAATTTTCTCAAGTCTGAGTTCAGCTGACCGGGAAATCGCAGACAACATGTAACACCACTCATTGTTGCAGATATCAAATGATTTAGGTCACCAACTGCAAACAAAAAGGATACTCCATTCGTATCAAACTATCAATTTATATAACATTGCTTAACTAAACTCGATGATTTTACATCAGGATTTAGAATTAATAAATTCCATTTTGTTGCCCTTTTTATAATAAAGTTCGAGCTAGAAGGTTAAATGTAATAATACTCCGTTATTTTAGGAATGATGCGACACATTTGGAACGTTCTAAAATGAAAAGAGTATGATCATATAAGTTAATATCAAAGAGAGAAACTTACAAGTTGGATTAGTGAGCTTTAGAGTCCTAAAACAGATGTCGTAGAGGGCTTCATTGTCGAGGACCATACATTCATCAGCGTTCTCTACTAATTGGTGCACAGAAAGTGTAGCATTGTATGGTTCGACAACAGTATCTGAAACCTTCGGAGATGGAAAAACAGAGAAGGTAAGCATCATTCGGTCTGGATACTCTTCCCTTATCTTTGAAATTAAGAGAGTTCCCATGCCGGAACCAGTCCCTCCTCCAAGTGAGTGACAAACCTGAAATCCTGGCTCATAAAACAACAAACGAAGGTTGTAAAATACATAAATAAATAAAATAAATGTAGATAAATACAAACCTTCTAAAATTCATTTATGTTCAAAGACTCAGAAAAGACTAAAGCATTTGTGGGAACCCCAAAAATGGATAAAAAATCAAAATGTGGTTGATGTGAGAGATTCTCGTTCTACAAATCTTAGGCGTTCATATCTCCAGAAAATCATGGATCATTGTACGGTTTTTTCGATATAACATTCTAATTTTGTACTATAAGTTTTGAGAAACGACACTAGGCAGTAAGATCCTTGATTAATTTTGACAGTAGAAAAGACAAGGTGATCGAATCCAACTTTCCAGCGTTAATTCAGATTGTTTACTGAAAAAAAGAAGGAAAGTGCATCATATATCATAATTCCAGCTCTTGTTTTGGACGTGTCTCACCATGAAGGTGCATTATAGATCATAATTATGCCACAACTTTTCCATATGTTTTGTCCAAAATGTTTCTTATATTTTCTTCAACTACATATCTTATCAAATACTATACATCTGTGAATGTACATTAACAGAGACAAATACTATTTTATACGTTTGCATACAATCATTCAGGCATCATACGAACAAACTCTATCCATATTTATAAGCATTATAGCTATCATTGTCGCCACAGGTGATTAACATCAAACAGTCAATTATTTCATTATCTATCCATCAAAACTTTTACTGAAACACATTTCACTTTTCGATATTAAACTACATGATTTTACCAAATATGAGAAGAATTGCAACATTTTTCACATAGTTTTCGAATATCTAAACTTACGAAGAAAAAGTGAATTTTTTCCAAAAAAAAAAAATTGCAAACCTTGCATGCAGTCACAATACTCAGCTTCTTTACGAACAACATCGAGAACAGAATCAATCAACTCAGCGCCTTCAGTATAATGTCCTTTAGCCCAATTATTTCCAGCACCAGATTGTCCAAAAACAAAATTATCAGGGCGAAAAATTTGTCCAGAAGGACCAGATCTAATACTATCCATAGTACCGGGTTCGAGATCCATAAGAACAGCTCTAGGTACAAAACGACCAGCAGTAGCTTCATTGAAATACACATTAATCCGTTCAAGTTGAAGATCAGATGCACCTGCATTACCAGCATTGTAACGTCCCGTTGGATCAATGCCGTGTTCATCACATATAACTTCCCAGAATTTTGAACCGATTTGGTTCCCGCATTGCCCTCCTTGAATGTGTAAGATTTCTCTCATTTCGTTTTTTTTTTTTTTTTGCTTGTGTTAGAATGGAAAGAAAATGTGAAGAAATAAAGAGAATATTATGATGACAACAGAGAAGAGTGGTTATGAGGCGACGGAACAAAAATGCGGACGAATTGAAACCGCTTGCCTGATCGATAGGGACAAAGGCCCACGTGGCCACCGTCAAAAAGCTCTGAGAAATAAGTTATTCTATGAAGGAAAAAAAAAGATAAATATACCTCCGAACTATGTAAATATCCTCTGTCATACTTTTGGACATTGGTGCCCCTGCCGTCACCCTTTATACTAGCAGACATACACGTGACATAATCTTATCGACCGACGCGACATTTATTAAATATCTAATCAACGGATAAGATTGTGCCACATATCCCTATTTAGTCTTCCGTTAGAGGGAAGGACATATATGCTCTAGTTTTTGGATGGCAGGGACACCAATATCTCAAAAGTATGACTGAAGGTATTTACATACCATTTACAATAATTTGAGGGTATATTTATCTTTTTTTTTCCTTTTATGAATGACGGAGGAATTAGACAGGTTACACTACTACAACTTACAAGCATTAATAATTATTGCATGGCTCGAACTCTTGATCTATAGTTCTCACATACACTTTACTATGTCTCATCCAACATTTGAAGCAAAAGTAATTTTAGCTCTTAATTTGTTTATTCACCTTATTAACATTATTATTATGCTCATGTGGTGGTGTTTTTTCAAATAGTTTTAAATTTTAAATAATAACTGATGATGGATATAAATTTTGTTTAAAAATTGATGTCTATTTTCTTTAAAAAAAAAAAAAAACTAAAAAGGTACATCTAAACAGACATCTATGAGGCTGCTTCTCTCTTGACCACATGTTTGGATTCCGAGCCCCGAGTATCTTTGAAAATGAATACAGATGAAAGACATTCTTCTAAATTTCTTTTGGTGTAAATGAGAATTACAGTTACATGTAAGCTTGCTTAGTAGCAAATACCTAAGAAATGTGACCAGAAGGCCCAGAATAAACAAGTTAGAAACATGCTGAATAAGTAAACTTTTGCACCTATTCTTAAAGTAATGTCAAGAATCATATTACATTCAGAAATTATGTCTTTATTCAACTATATTATGCCTCCCTCCCAGTTTAAATCAATATAGACCCCCCTCCTCCTACCTTTAATTTACCTACTGCTACAAGACACTGGCCGGCAAACGATTTAACGACTGGGATAACAAATTGAAGTTTACTTCCATGGTGGTGGATGATGTTTGAAAGGGGAAGGTTCCCAGCCACCATCTGGTTCTTTGCGTTTCTCACCGATACTCAAACTGGTTGAGGGTTGCATGTTCATCCTGAAGTGTTCATCCATCGTTCTAGCTTGTCCTTGATCAAAAAGCTGCCTCAGACCTCCGGTGTCTTTATTTCCACGATCAAGTACTAAGCCAGTGTCAAGATCCAGACCACTTCGTGATGGCCAAACTCCGTTGGGAACAGGTGCACTTCCCATGTTTAAAATGAATGATTGTTGGGAGAAAGATGGTGGTATTGCTGAAGCAGATCCGCCAATTTGAGGTACAACAGGAGCCCCCCTGGAATCCACCATGTAAGGAATATGACCACTGGGTCCATACATTGATGAGGAGAAAGCCATGGGAGGAACTGGAGCAATGCCACTGTAACCGAAAGCAGGAAGAGGGGTATATTGAAATGGAGATCCCATTCCTAAAACTCCTCCACCTCTTGCAACATTATGCTCAACAGTGTTTTCCGCTACCCTACCATTTGGAAAAGGAAAAGACTGAGCAGCATAATCTTTACGGTTGACCTCTACCTTCACGCCCATGATGGACACAACAGTATCACTTGATTTTATTCCACCAGATGCATTGGAATTCTGAGGTGGTTTCTTGAAGTTGTTCAGATTTGAGAAATCATTGAGAAAAGATGACTGGTCATTTAGATCAAAGTTCCTTAATGAAGGCTGCTTTGATGATGATGATGATGAAGGTGACTGGCTCGGATGACCATTCCTCAGAGACAAGAGTGATCCCTCCATCCGCCAATCAGATGGTGCCTCACCCTCCTCACTTGCACAGTTAAGATCCCACTCTAACATTTCTGATTTTCTTGGACTGGCTTCACGAGAAGATTTCCCTAGAGGAAGAGCAGATGATAGTGAAACTTTCTTTTCAGGAAAAAGGTCTGCAACCCTATCATCTCCACCTTCAGATACATTCAGATCAATATCATGGAAACATTGCATTTGCTTTGAGCTGCTGGCATTCCCGCCAGAGGAAACAGCCTTCTCACCTCCAGGAATCCGGCGAGGTGATGCAGGCCGAAAAGCACTTGTTGCAGCGGATCCTTTCCATCCAAGAGTTCCTTCAAACTGTAAGGGAGTAGCAGGTACTCCAGAGGCAGCTGCAGCCCTTGAAGCAGAAACAACAGAGACAGAACTGGAGATTGGATTTCCTGGGCTATCTATATCATCTGAACAAACCTCTAGATTCAGATCAAAAGTGCACAGACCTTTGTCGACATTGATTTCAAGATCCAAAGTGGCATCAACAACCTGAGAAGATTCCACCTTCACAGTTCCATTGATTGGTCTAGCTTCTGAGTTTGCAAGTGAAGCTTCAGTCGAAGGAGCCATTCCTCTTGATACTTCCTTGTTAGAGCACTCGAACCTTTTTTGGCGTTGTTTTGCACTACTAGAATCTGGGCTACCAGGCTCATGAACTTTACTCTCCTCTATTTTCTCGGAAGAACTACAACTCTGAACTTCCCTCTCCACTTCTATTGCAACTTGTCTAGCTACTTCTAAAGGATCCATGATGCCATAGTCAAAATCAATATCATTTTTCTTGCCAAACACACCATGGTCTCTACCTCCTTTTCCTGCTTCTTGAAATTCACTTTCATTTTCCATATCATCCTCACTGTTGTCACTAGTGTGTTTGTCCTCACTGCTCTCGCTAGTGTGTTTGTCAGCCTGATCAACAACAGAATCTACGGGATGTTCCAGATTATGCTTGTCGGAGTCCTGCAATATGTCATTGTTGCACTTTCTGTTTTCTGTAGCTTCAAGCACTATCTTGCTGCTGCCATGATTTTCAGGTCTGCTATCATCCACCGGTGTCTTTCCCTTGGGAACAGCCACTGAGACATCACCAAAAGTAGAATTTCCGCTACAACTCTTTTCGTTGTAGACATCAGTTTGTTTTTGTAAATCTGATCCAGCAATAGCATCCAAAGCTTCTCTGATATCAGTAACTAAAGAAATAGTTCTGTCTTCCAATGATTTAGACACTGCGGAGTTGAATTTCTCAGAACTTCCGACTTCTTTAATGTGACTTGAGTGATTAATTGAATCTGAAACAGGAACATCTGTCTGTTCATCAACAGGACCAGGTCTCAATACTATAGAAGTGCACGTATTTGACGTATCAATAGCATTGGTGGCACACTCTGCCTGATGTGTCGGGTGTTCAACCTTGTGACCTTCAGTAACCGAATTTGACAAAGAAGAGCCTGGAAACGCATCCTTCATGTGTGTATGCTCTAAATTTTGGTCGGATGTTGCGGTATCTCCAACCCTAGATTGATGGATATCAGACCTTGAAGACAGTATCTTACTATTGCCAACATGTTCCTTGGTCTTTTCTTCTCCAGAACCTCCTTCCACAGACGACGGTTCAGACAGCCCATTTTCCCCAACAAGATTCGCAGTATCTCTTGTTTTATCATCAATAGATGCTTGTACTTTTTCAATACCCACTGAAACCATACAGTCGTCTTTCCCTTTATTCCAACTATCAAATAATGTTTTAGCCCTCTCTTGCACCTTAGAATTATTGTGGCCAAGGAGGCTCTTCACAGTCAGCCAGATTCCAGAAGATACAGACTTCTTATCATCTACATGCAGCCTTTCGACAGCTCGCAGTAAAAGATCAATCAGATGACTAATTGATTCATCTACAAAGTACTCACCTGTCTCATTTCCAAATCTTAGAGCATCCCGTAACCAACTCTGAATAAAGCTGAGTCCATCTAGCTGGATAAAGAGTTCAAGACATTCTTTATTCTCAGTTGCAGCTATCGTGCTTGCAACAGCAGACCACTGCTTTGTTGTTTCACCAGCATTCTTGACATCACACTCTCTTTCCTTCTGCATTATGGAGACTAGCTCCTGGACTCGAGAAGGAGTAGTGAGCCCATTACTCATCTCAGTCAAGGTAAAGAAGTCCTCGAGTTTCATAATGTAATAGTAACTCACAAATCAGGACTTCCAAGACGTAAAGTGATTCTTGTAACATCTACCCTTTGCATGATATCTGAAAAAGATAAAGAAAAGGAATATCCAGCACCCTCCACCTGCAAAAAAACATTGAAAATTGATCCAAAATATTAGTTCAATAGATCTAATAGACACGAAGATTTGTTAACATGACCTTCTACTCGAGAGCTGACTAGTTGTTTAAACATCATTGGGAGATACAAAGGAATGTTAATTCTTAACGTTGCATCAATTTTGCCTTTATTAAACAAAAAAAATCCAAATAAAGCAAACAGAAGGCATGAATGGTCGAATGTTCACAAAGGCATGCTTAAGCCCTAAGCGAGACACAAAGCATGTTGAACACTTCGCCTTGATTTATGGGCGCTTCAATGTTGCCATTAAGGCTCTAAGACATATTTTCCTTGCCAATGAGAGTAATCCTGAAGACGTGATACTAAACAATTGATATTTATGTTTATCATTATTCTTTTTCAATTTCTTTGTCCATGTCCATATATTTGTTATTCAAGCTTATGCTTATTAATCTTGGACTACACATACATGAATTGTATTTTTTTTCTCCATTTGCACCTTCTTCCATTAAAGTAAACGCTTTATTTGCGTTTTGTGCTTAAAACCCCAAAGCAGCTTAGAGGTTTTTTATTTGCACTTTTCGCTTTTGATAACACTGCAATAGTCCTACAAGGCGGCAACACTAATTTATGCCTCAAAAGCTCCTGCATCACCAAACAGATAAGACACTGTTGTAAATAGTAAATCCGACTATTTCATTTTATTCCCAACAATTAACATCGTATCAATTCCATGAACCTTGGGCCTAACTCAACCAAAAAAAAAAAAACCTATATCATAAAGTGATAGTTACCCAAGACCATATAAAGTGACAACAACTCATTCCCTCAATGCCCAGGCCTCACTATACAACAAAACAGGGAGAGGTGAGGATCCTCTTTATATGGTTTGAAGCAACCCTCACCTCATGAGCTACCTTTTGGAATTAAGGCCAAACGTCCATTCTTTTCACATGTTATAAGAGCAGGTAAGATGTTTGGGATTTAAATTTCACCACCATGCAAAAAAGCAAAAAAGTTATTTCCATGTACTTGACCCATGAAAAAAGAATAAGGCTCACGTGTAAATAAGCATGCTGAGACATAGCATAATTCGATAATTAAGTGGAGAAGGGTAGAGGGGCGGGCCCATTATCCACAGAGTTTAGAAGGTTGTGATTGGTCCAAAGAGCGGGTCACAGACGGATTTCTCGGTTATCAAAAAAATAAATGAAAATTCAATAATTAAGTGTGATCTCTCTGATAATTTACACTTCTAGATGAGATGGCCACACACTCCGACACATTGAAAAAGATATTTCTTCAAAAACTATAGACCAATGATATCTGATCATCAACTAAAATAGCATTATCACTCTGGTCCCTACTAAAGTTTTTTTTTTTTTGACAGTGTTAATAAGAATTGGCTTTTCTATATATATATATATATACACACATACATGATACAACAACAACTGACCCAGTGAAATACCAAATAGGACCCCAGGAGGGTGAGATGTACGCCAAACCTTATCCCAACCTCGTGGAGGTAGAGAAGTTGTTTCTGAAAGACCCTCGGCTTAAGTATTGCATAAGCCCACTTGATACTCTATTATTATATTGTAAGCTACCAGCATGACGATATTTCTTTTTGTGATTCGTTACTAATCCCCACATATGTAAGAAGTTAATTTTGGCATATGCTATACAAGTCTATACAAAACGTGAACTAACACAATAAAACTAAGAGGAAAACGACACATCCATTAATATATGCCAAAGAAAACTTTAGTTTTAGTACGTGACATACATTGTGCTACTCCAACTCCCAATACAATATTCTTTCCCTTTCATTTATTACGATTTCTCCTCCTCGTAAAGTTGAACGAAAACTGAATCTAGTCGGTTTAAATTATTTAACATTAATGTTATTACTATCAGAGATGGATTCAAAATTTAAATTTTATGGATATCTGTAATAGCCTCAAGATAATTCAATAATAACGGGATTCACAATCCATTATTTATAGATACTTACTGAAGGTTCTGAACAAAAGTTATTGTGTTCTGAACGAAAACTAGATCTATCCCTCGTTATTACCTTTCTATATAATATATATAATAAAATTGCTCTATTTATGGAGATAGTTTTGCTTTTCATATTATTTGATTTTTCTCAAAAAAATTGGTCTATGCATACTTTCCAACAATAGAATATCAGAAAGTATTTATAAAAAAGGTAGAATATTTAACAGCATTGAAGAGATTATGTGAATAGTTAAATTTTTGTATTGGCGCGTGCCTTTTTAAAAAATTTGCATTGGCTCATGCTCTAATAACTAGTGTTGTCAAAGGCGCACTTAAGCCCTAAAGCGAGGCCCAAAACGTGTTGAGCGCTTCGCCTTGCTTTATGTGTGCTTCAGTGCATCATCAAGGTTCTAAGACATATTTTTCCTTGCCAATGAGCCTCTACTTATTGCTAAAGAGGTGACACTAAGCCATTGATATTTTGATTTATCAAAAATGTTTTTCAATTTCTTTGCTCATATATTTGTTATTCATACTTTATAATTATAAGTCTCAGACTAAATATATATATTTGTATTTTTTCTCCCTTTGCACCTTTTTTCATTAAAGCTCATGCTTTAATTGTACTTTGCGCTTAAGGCCCCGGTGGACTTTAGAGCTTTTCGCCTTTGATAACACTGCTAATAACTCCAGTCCCAGTTAATAGAAGAAACCAAATTTTTGTATGGTTAATGCTCTAATAACTCTTGTCCTGACTCAGCTTATCAAAACATAGTTTAGAGCATGAGCATGACAAGTAGGATCACTTTGTCCTTTTTCCTTTTTTTTGGTTGAACCTAGCATGGAAAAATGGATCTTTTCCTATAATTTGGATTAGGGAAACAAAATTAAGGATATTTATGACTAAATACCCTGAAATATCCAACCAAGCTTATGTATTCCAAGTTCTGAATTGGGATGTCTTTTTATTAATTGCTGGGTCGGAGCACCTTCAAACTTACCGCCACAACCTCAGACATCTTTCTATGATACCCTATCTGACATCATCATGAGTAAGACTCCCGATATAATAGTAAAAGAAATATGTGACACAGATCGAATCATCAAGTTCCATTAAAATAGGATCTGTGCTATCTATTGATAAGATCGAATCGGATTGACTCAACTGATATGATAGATGGGATGGAAGTTAGCGTTATATTTATTTAAGCCTTGTCTCCATTTCATTATCTTCCGCTTTCCTTGTATAGTTTGGAAGACAAGAACAGAAGACAATGAAATGAAGAAAAATATTTAAGTTTATTTTTTTGGTAAGATAAATAATTTTATTGACATTTGGGGAAACCCCATGTACAAACCGTATATACCAAAAATAAAAGGACCTACACCAAATTGTGGTTGTCACAAAAGAGATTCAATCCATAAATAAAGTTTATTATCATATGTTTATGCGGGGTGGAACGCCCTTAATACTTTTGGCACTTATTATCAATAGTTGACATTTTTTCTTTGTGATTGTAACAATCAATTCAAGCAACGGAAAGAATCACGGTAGAGCACCCTGAATGCAAAAGTATCCCCATGCTGCCCAACATTTGAATACATTTTCTCCACTGTCAATAGGTTCAGAAATTCGGTCTTTGCTAGAGAAATGTCTGTAGGAGTTAACTTAACATCTAAATTCATGACTAACATGTAGGTATCCGTCAGGACAGCCAGATCTTCAGCTTCTTGACAAACTTAAGATTGCTACAAATGCATAGAAGCAAATTTGAACCTCTTGCTGCTAGGTTCAAAATGCTACTATTCTCCCGGCTACTTTTTGGCTAGTTAAGTCTGCAAAGAAGAACAGGCATATATAGGATAGGTAAATGGTATTCCTTCTTCCTTTTCTCTCTCACATCCTTCCGCGTTTTGTGCCTTGTCCAGAAGTTCAGCAGATCAACTAGTCATGTTCATAGAACTTTCACTTTACTATTTTTTTGTTTGATACCTTTTTCCATTTAAAACACTAGGCTGGAAAGAATCGAACCCGTGATGTGCGTCTAACCCACACATCATGTGCCGTGTTCTTACCACTAGGTAGTTATGCAAATCAAAGAAAGACCAATTTACAATTTTGAATAGCTTGGCAATTGTAAAAGAATCTTGAGCCTCCAACTTAAAACCTTAAGCAAAGGAGCAGAATAGCTCAAGACCTTTATAAGCCCATTGGAAGCCTTACACAATCCACGGGGACCGGACAACTATATAACTCAACAGCAATCACAAAATTAGTATTATATCCATAAACAGAGAAAAAGCTAACACAAACAATAACAACACTTCAATCAAAATCACTCAGCTAAACAATATAAATCTTCACTATCCAGTTCCCTCTATTTGAACCACTTTCATTCTAGAAAACAAACCTAAACCCTAAAACAGTTCAAGCTGAGCCAAACAAGATACAAAAACAAATCCCCCAAACCTCAAAATAAACCAACCAACAAACAAAAACCAGATAAGAATTCATTTACCATAAGCCTAAAAATTATACCTTACACAAAAAAAAAATCAAAATTACACAATAGATGCAATCAAGATTAACCCAATTGACCCAATACTCCAAAATAATTGCATTAATTAAAAAAACTTCAAAAAGCAATAAACTTTACCTGAAAACAGAAAAAAAAACCCTAACTTTGTCTCCAATTTGAAACTTCAAAAGCTCAATTTTTTTGCTTCGTTTTCGCTGTAGATTTCGAATTCCACAAATTGGGTATCAGTAATTTTAGCTTCTGGTTCGCTATTACTCTGAATTTTTTTCAAAAATCCCTGGTTTGTCTCCCGTAAGAACACAGAAAACAAGAAAGGACTAACCTTTCTTCTTCAGCTGTCGTTTTCTTTTTTTTGTTTCTATTTTTAAGAGTACCCTCTTTTTCTCTCTCTTTATTTGTCTTTCTTCTTTTTTAAAATAAAATAACATATTACTCCTCCGTAACACATTTCAGATTTTGAGATTAAAACAAATTTATCTTTGATCATAAATTTTTTATATATCATTTAGATATTTTGGATGGTCAATTATTGTGACTTATAATATTTTTTACGTAGTTTACAAATATATAAATTTATTTCAAAAAAATTGAAGATGTGATAAGCAAATTTTCAGTCAAACTTAAATTGTTTGACTTTAGAAGAATAAAAGGTGTCACATAACTTGGGACACATGGAGTAACATATTGTTACAATAAGTTAAAAAAGTCGTCACGTGCGGCAGATGATATTGCTACTTTCTTAATTAGAGATTTCGGGTTCAAGCTTTGAATATAGAAAAATTCTTGATATGAAGTGCTGCCTCCTAAATGAGGCTTTGACCGGCACGAATCCAGATTATAATGGCTTAATATATTGATAGCTTTTTTGATTTGTTTGTAAATTTTATTTAGATATACAAATTGTGATTTATCTCTGATTGAATATCTGAATATATAATGAAGTGTTTTTGTGAGAAACTAACTAGTTATGCAAGATTATAATCTACTATATTATTAGCTTCATATATTGATAGCCTTTTAAACTTGTAAGCAAAATTTTATTCAGACACTTGAATTATGGTTTGTCTCCAATTGAGTATCTGATGATAAAATGATTCTATATATTGTAAATTGTTGACTCAATTTGGATCTCCTTGTTCAAATGACGATTGTGTAGATAGGTTAATCGCTTAAAATATGTTACCTTCTTTAACTATACGAATTAGTTTCAATAAGTCAGACAAGTTTCAATTGGGGATGATATGTATAATTAAACAAAATGACATGTTTTAAATGAATAATTTATCTATGTAATAGACAAGTGAGATTACGTGCCAGCATTTCTCTCCACAATTTGAACGGAAATAGTCAAATAAGAACATTTATCATGTGTTCATTTGCTCGATTAGAACAAATCAGAATTCAAACATCCACATGATATTTATTGAAAATTTTAAGGAGCTGATCATTGTATTAACACCTATATTATATTTATTGAAAAAATTCTAAAGTTTCATACATTTTTATTTCATTACAGGTTTTTAGTATTCTTAATTTTAATTTATAACTATTAAAACTATGGAACTTATATTATTTTTTTGTTTTTTTTTCTTAGTTTCCCATCCGGTGTCCGGAGCCCACATTGGAGCTCCGATTATTTATTTTTTTGGTAGTTAAACTAAGTGAACCTTGTCTATAAGTCTATAATATGTATACCTTGAGCATTTAGATGGAAGAAAAAATTGTTAATGATGGTACTTTCATGTGGTTTACCTAAACTTAATGAAAAAGAAAGTCAATTTAGCATAATTTGTCAATAATTAGTCAAATTGATGATACTTGTTAGAGAAAAAGATACCAAATAATCAAAATAATAGAAATGTCTTTTATATAATCTCTAACAAATAACAATAATATATTCGATTAATTTCATAAGGAGATTCTAAGAAGGAATACATGAATACAATTTTATTCTTATTTTGTAAAAATAAAAAAAAATTATTTTCGATATACTTCGAAATATATGTAGTCAAAATAATGGTGATACTTTTTGTCTACATTTCCAACTAGTGGACAAAACATAAGTCATACTTATGCATCCTTTATGGACTAGTGTTTAATATATGAATATAAAAATCATGTAAGAAAATACATTATATTATAATTTTAATACGATGTGTAAATTACATTTATTTTATCAACTAATATACCATGCATTTAAGATTTATTGCTATAATATAAAAATTTATATGTAATTACCTTATAAATAATTTGAGTATGTAACTATATATATATATATATATAAAACTTAACTTTTTCATTATAATATATGTACTTTGTGATGTGGGATACGCCCACAACTATAGTGCTTCTGTTAATGGCATAAAAAATACCAGTTGAGTGCACGTATAATTAATGAATCAATTAATAATCTAAAAAAAAGTACCATAGTATTATTATTTTTTAATGGTAGATAGTACTTATGTCTTAGCAAAATCTAGTACTTTTAACTGTGGGAAATGAAATCATTATGTATTAAATAATAAACAAACCACATAATTAACCGACTAATGTTGTATTCATAAAAAGATTTAGTTATCTTTAAGTTGAGATTATAAGATTTTATTCTAATTTTTTTAAATTTGTATCAAGTCAAAATAATATAAATAAATTAAAATAGAGAAAATAATAGAATCTTGATCACTTGAACTGACGGCTTTAGGATTGTTAATTGTTATTATACAAACCACACAATTAACCAACTAATGTTGTATCCATCATAAAAAGATTCGTCTATCTTTAAGTTATGATTATAAGATTATTATTTTTTAATTTTTTTTAATTTATCTCAAGTCAAAATAATATAAATAAATTAAAAACAAAAAAAATAATAGAGCCTTGATCATGAACCAACGACTTTAGAGTTGTAAAACAAACTTCCAATTCTAGAGGATTTTAATATTATGTCTCCACAGAAACTTCATGCGATCAAAACCTCAATAATTAAAAGAATTTTGAATTATAATAAGGTTTAATTAGTTATATGTGGTCCAAGTTTAAATATTGAAATGAGCTTGATAGTTGATTGTATTAAATATATTTTCTCGGATTTTTTTATATTCGATTGATCAAGAAATATGGAAAAAAAATAAATTCTTTAAAAAAAAACATAACTTACTTAATTGAAACAGAAAAATAAGTTTTGTAAGTAATGTTTCAAGGTTATTGTGTAGACAAAAAAAATTCGCGTCCAGAAAATAATAATCAAGAACGGAAAATTATGCAACAATCGTTTTATTGATTAAAAGTGTGAGTGTTACAATCTCTATGATTCCGTTGAATTGGCCTTTTCGAATATAATTCAAGGGTTCTTGATCTTGTTCTTGAATTTTGTTCTTGTTCTTGGACTTTAATCTTGGATTCAAGGGCCTTTGGAGCTTGTTCATGAATATTTGATGAACTTGGACTTTAAGTTTATCTTGATTTTGAACTTGATCTTGATCTTGACTTGAACTTTATTTTGATTTTGACTTGAACTTTATCTTTGTCACGGCCTAGGCTGTCGTAATTGACACCCACACTAACTCTCCGGTGGGAGAACCATTACTACAACCCAAACTAAACAACTTAACCAAAAACTATACATTTAAAGATACGGAAGCAGGTTTAAATGCATAAACAAAATAAGGAGTTCCCATAAACTCCGTGAATTTAACAAACAACTATCAAAACATTGCGAAAATATTCCCTAGAACTGAAAGTCAGTGTACCAAAACTCTAACAAAACCATAAGTCTAAAGAAAAAGGGGTACAACCCCGAAAGCTAAAACAACTGAACATCTAAAGTACTAATCTAAGTCTGAATAAAATGGATTGAGCAAAAGGAGAACTCATGGCAGCTTAGAAGAACTGGCTCACCCTTGAATTTAATTTGATCACTGATCTCCTAGATGAGGTCTGTCAGTAGCCGCCTGAAGATGCCATGTACTAAAAAAAAAGTGCAAAGTGCAGTATCAGTACACAATCACAGTGTACTTGTAGGATTACGCGGCTATTCCAGTAAGTGAAACATATCAAGTAGTCACAACATAGTAAACACGCATATACCAAACATATACAATATCAGTTATCATTTAAGGAGCAATGTAACATTTCACAATTTTAATAATATGCATATATGACAAGTCAATGGTCCTCTCATGGAACCCATACCTAGTGTGCCGGATCGTGACACCCGATCCAAGTTAGTGTGTCGGAACGTGACACTTATTCCAATATGTATGTCGGTACGTGACATCCGATTCCAGTTAGTGTGTCGGAACGTGACACCCGCCCCATTCAACATGTCACAATCACAATCACAATGTACATTCTCAAAATCATACCATCAAGTGTTGATTTATGGCTTACAAACATTCATTCATACTCATTTGCATTAGGTGGGATCAATAGTGCAACATTAGCATACAAACATGCATTACAATGAAGCAAATACTAACATACATCACACAAACATGAAATCAAACCATCACCTACCTCGAAACTAAGCTTGAATCCTCCTAAGATGCTTGATTCTTCCCTTTCTGGATTCTTTCCGCTTGTTTTAGGTCTACAAACAATCAATTCAATGCGAGGATCAATAATTAAGGTCTACTTTACCCGGATTATAACAAATCCAATTAACCCAAGACCAACCCATGATCCTAAGGTGCAACTAAGGCTTTTCCTCACCATTTAATTCATTTCAAAATTCCTCCCCAACAATAAATAATCAAGATTCTAAATTCTACGGATCGAAAAATGGATTAGAGGAGTAAAATCCTTACGTTTAGCACCAAAAATAGTGGAAAATAATCAATAAATCGCCTGGGGTCATCTCCTAGCTCTCAAGAACGAAACTTGTAGAAAATAACGTTTTTGGGGGTTATTTTCGACTTAAGTCGTGACTGGCCCGCTGTGATGGCCCCATCCCGCCACTGCGGCCCCACCCTGGCGGGAATAATCCCGCCACAACGGCTTACACGGAGACAGAGAGTCGAAAGTTGAGTTTTAAACCCTCATTTCACAATACACCTTCAACCCATGACACTCAGAAACTACCCGTTCACGCTAAGATCAGTTTCGGAAATTCTATTCGCCCGAATTCGCTTTTGTAAAGTCGTACGGGTTCCTTAATATCTAAGCTATCTACTCGTGTGATCAAATTCACAATTATATCTCTCATTCATTACCAATTTCGTCCAAATCTGGACTAGGCTAGGAATTCTCAAGTTACTACCAAAAAGTTTTTCGGCCCTAATTCTTTTCATGTTGGCCTTTTTATAACGACGAGAACATGTTGTTACAATCTTGATCTTGACTTCTAGTTGAATTCAAGGGCTTCAAGCTTGATCTTGAATTAGGTGGTCTTGATCTTGATCGTTCTTAAACTTGAACGCTTGAATTCTTCAATTCTTGAACTTGAACACTTGAATTCTCGAATTCTTAAACTTGTAGCTTGTAGAGAAATTTGCGGCTTTTCATCCACGCTTTCTCTAGCTTGAGGACCCTTGTTTATAGTTTTAAAATAGAGGAGTTGTGTTTAGAAGAGGACTCCCTTCGGCAAATCAGATTTATGTAACATGACATATAGGCTTTATGGAGCTAGTTTTAATTAAATTCATATTTATTGGATTTAAATAATTAACCCAATTATATTAATCCATAATATTTATTTGGACTAATATATTCATAAATTTAATATAATTCGAATCATTTGATAAATTTATATTTAATAAATTTTAAATGATTAGAAATGCCCATGCTTCAAGTCTTGTCGAAGTACACACTTGTTATGATTGAAGACAAGGTTTGAAGTATCTAGTAAATTACACACACATGCTTATTTCAACACTGCAGCTCAAAACTGCCGATTCCATTCCATCGAGTGGATAGTTTTGTTCTTTGGTCACAAATAAATGTAGTGAACAAAATGAAATATCCCCTCTATTATAAATTTGGCTAGCTGCATGTGATTTATTACTTTATGGGCCATATACATAAATTAAGGGAAAAGGGTAAAAAATACTCTTAAACCGTGTAAAAGGAACAAAAATTCCCTTTTAGTGGGCAATAAATTAACCTTTTCGCAGCGATGGAAGTTGCCACTAATAATGACTTAAGGCGACAAATTAAACTTTTGGTAGCAACGAAAGTTGCCACTAATAAAGACTTTTAGTGCGACAAATTAAACATTTGGTAGCGACGAATGTTGCCACTAATAATGACTTTTAGTGGCAATAAATTAACTTTTTCGCGGCGACGAAAGTTGCCACTAATAATGACTTTTAGTGTCGACAAATTAACCTTTTTGCGACGACGGAAGTTGCCACTAATAATGGCTTTTAGTAGCGACAAATTAGCCATTTGGTAGCGACTAAAGTTGCCACTAATAATGACTTTTAGTGGCGACAAATTAAAATTTTGGTGGCGACTAAAGTTGCCACTAATACAGACTTTCAGTGGCGACAAATTAACCTTTTGGTGGCGACTAAAGTTGCCACTAAGATGGATACGCATCCCCGCCCTAAGAAAGGTAACTTTATGGTATCCTTAAGGTGAAAAGAGGATAGATAACTAATGGACTGTTACCTTAGGATTCAAGCCAAACATTTCTTTATTCCCAATATTCTTTGAGTATATCCATCAACTTCTAGAAAGATACTCAAGTAAGTTTGCCTTGGGTCTTCATCAGTGCCAAGGGTAACTTCCTTTAAGGGATCTATTGTGGTCTTCTCCTTCTTCAAGTTCTGGTGGAGCATCTCCAGCATCTTCCTCTTCTAGGGGATCATTGTCATTGATAGATATATGACAACACCAGACAATATTTTCCAACTCTTTATCAATATTTGTTTGAGGTAAGGAATCGTACACATTCTGGATTGTAACATGATATGACGAGCCTACACTTTCTTCATCTTCCTCACGCTCGTTGGTGTAAACCACAACGTGAGTCTTTGCCTTTAGTTCTTCTTTACAAGAAACTACAAGTTTCACTCGTCGCCTCATTCTAGAAGGAATCTTTTGAAATCCTTTTGGATCATAGATGAAGCAAGAGTTGTCACCTTTAGATAACTTCTCCGATGCTTGTTATTCTTCTTCTTCTTCAATGGACCTAATCTCTCGAACACAATAGTTCTTGCAGTCGATATTTCAAGTCGATCAAAGACGGAAGGCTTTTTATTGGGAGCAGTGACATCATCTTCAACGATTATATGATTATTATTTTCCCTTTTTATGGAAATGCGAATTGGCGGCGGTTGGCTATAGCCTAGGCCTCCATGTGCTTGCCTTGTTGTATGTGTATTATTAAAAGAAACAAAATATTTTAGACGGTTAACTTAACTACCTAATATACGAAGGAGAACACATGCAAAAGAATTTTCAAAATCTAAACCAACACTCTGTGTTTAATTGAAACATGGCTCAGTTCAAGTGTCATAATGGAATGATTGTTATAAATTAAGCCTATGAATCTCTTTGAGATAATTTTTTTGTTTATTTATCAAACATTAGAAAATAAGTAAGAAACCAACTTGTTTCTGAGAGATAAGGCTTATTCCTCATCATGCATACTTTTTGCTTATAAAATACATATTTGCCACAAGAATTTTAACCAAAGTAAATTTCATGAACGAATAATGCATGTAATATTTTGCTTTTCTAAAGAATTAAGCTAGAACAACCCTTAAAATCTATGATTGTATACAAGAAAAATCTATAAATAAAACAAAAATTTTATTAGTGAATTTTCTTCTTAAAATCATCATTTACAAAAAAAATAAAAATAAGGATGTATTGTTTGGCAATATATCCTCAAGAAGCAGTTCTCCATTGTAGCTCAATTTGAAGTCTACCATTTTTTGAGTCAATGAGATGATATCTCTCATTAATTCTCTTGTTGTTAATAACATCAGCAAGGTATACATCCACATAACCCAAAGTTTCCTATAAAATTAAAAAGATAGATCAACATATGTTACAACATGTAAATAAAATAACTAGTTTAACTTCTTTGCACTGACAGTAAAAAGTTAGCCGACAATGACTTGTTGCACTAAGAGGTGACCGGTTTTTTAGTTTATAAGTTTTGTATCACAATTCTTTTTGCTTATTGGGTTTTGAATAAATTATTTATACATATCCAATAAATTTTTTTTAACACAAATACAAAATTTTAAGTCAAAATTATTGGGTTCTGCCAAATTCATAGCACGATGAAGCCACTAGCTTTTGCTAAGACCCTATGTTTCTATTATGAAATCTATTAGATATGTATAGATGTTTAATTGCGAACACATTAACTAAGACAAGCTATGAATTCGATAGCAAATTCAGAACTCATAAATTTCAAATTTTGGTTCCGTCTTTAATGGTGTAAGTTACGATTGCTAAAGAATTTGATGCATTTGTTGCTTGGACTCTTCAAACATGTCACCGCACTAGATCGGATCCTTAAAAAATGCACTACTTTTAGAGGATCCGACATACACCGATCAACATATTTGAAGAGTTCGAGTAACATAGGTGAGAGTTGAATGTACCTTGGGATGTCTTAGCCCCATCCTTTTAGAAGTACTAACAACTTCTACATGAATCCTATCATTTACTGGTGGCTCCTCAAGCACAAACTGAAACTCTTCTTCCCACCTTGGATCTCTATTTTTCTTTACTACCTGTGGAAGATTTAGGGGAAAATAAAATGAATTAAGGATTAATGAAAGAAAACCAACAATTATAAAACACATTATTCACTTTACAACATGAAAAGTTAATTGAGAGAAACAAAGTTGGTTAATTACAATGCAATTAAGTGCTTATAAAAACATTAGAGTAGCATTGGAGACCCTATGCACCTAGAGCTTAGTGCATCTGACTGTCTTTTTTTCTTTTTTAATTTTAGGTATTTATCTCTATAATATAACTATGTTTCCTATTGTGCAACAATAGCATACCTAGTATAGTCCCACAAGTGGAGTCTGGGAGGATAGAGTGTACGCAGATCTTACCCTACCTTGATAGGTAGAGAGACTGTATACAATAGACCCTCGTCTCAAGGAATGTTTCCTATGATACATGGTAAAAAATACCTTAGTTCTTCTCTCTTCTCCTCTGAAGAGCATACGAACAGATGGATTCGTGTGGTGCTTCCCTTCGAGATCTTGACCTTCATGTACAACAACTACAAGCATTCCTCCCCCATCAGGTGTTCCATCAGGAGCCTTCTCTACTGTGTTTGATTCATTAGCGCCATTTGCAAGCTCCTCGTCGTTGAAAGCCTTGTACATCACTTCAAGAACAAGCTGTCCTCTTGCCTTTTCGTTTTGAACATCGTCTGGTTTTAAGTTTTTTAGAAGTTCTAGTGTCAATACTTTTGGTTCATCTGGAATAAGATCTTTCAATGGGACAATGTTCACTCCCATTTTTTCATGTGATCCCACCTAATACAAAAACAAAACACACAAATCTCCGTATTAAAGAAATGATCAACGATAGAGGATAACTTTGATCGATCAGGAACAATATGTGTACCTGCTCCCAGTCGTAAACAGAGAACTTTAAAACTTGAGTTTCTGGATCCTTAACCACGAAACTGAACTCCTCGTTCCATTCGGGGTTCAAGTTTTTGTGTTTTACTGTTGTTTTCTTTGTCGAAGGTTTTTCATTGACAATTTTTAGTTTAACATAAGGGTCTGAGAGCCCCAAAAGATCTGTCTTTTTAAGCTTCATTGCCTTCACAACTGTCACATTAAGAATTCCAACCGGCCTCTTCATTGCTCTGTACTCGAAAGAACGAAGTATAATTTAGTTATTAAGAAATGACACAAAATTGATCGAACTTCCAAACAAGTTTATCATAAGAGAATCAAAGAACTTACTTTGAAGGATCTAATATTTGGACTTCAAGTGTTTTTGGCCATAGATACATACTCGCAACCTGATCTTTGATAATTTCCTGAAAATTTTAAAAAAGTTAAGTGACTGAGGGTAAACCCCGCTCCTGTGCAATAGCTCTCAAATCACACAGGAGAGATAAAATGCACTTGGTAAGACCTGTGTGACGAGCTCGACCTGGAAGGCCAACCCCATGTTGTTGCGGACTAGGGTTTTTTTTAACTTGAGACCTCTATTCTGAAAGATATATAAATGCAAGGAAGATATAGAAGAATAAGGGAACATACTTGAACAAATCTGTATAGGCCGGGAATGGACATTGCATCTGCTCCGAGAAGTTTTAGTCCAAAATCAACATGAGGCTGCAAGTAGATTAGATCAGAGACGGATTCAAGATTCGAACTTGATAGGTTCAACTTCACGGTTCTCAACACTGAATGGATGTGCACAATCTCAAAGGGAGATGAAAATTTGTGCAAAATTTTCGAGGAACGAGGGTTGATTAGCCCTTTTAGTGATATTGAGTAAGTTTTGGTGAATGCACACTCACCTTCTCCATAAGAGAAACATATATCTTCGCGAAACATGGAAAGGTCGGAACCAGTGGCTTCAAGGTGATTCGAGGAGAAGCAAATATTTGCAAGTCAATCACCTGAGACAATCTCAAGTGCAGCAGTTAAATGACAGAAAGTGTGTTTCTTCTAACAGAGTTCTCAGAACTAGAACAACACACGATTTTTTTTTTTCGAGAACAAGTTTGTAACATCAACAACGTTTACTTCTAGAAAATCGGAGACCTTAACATCTCACCTTCTTTGTTGCTTCGCGTATTAGTTATGTTGGGAATAATTACCTGAGCAGTGGCTTTCAACCCGAATGCCTTCACTGCAACAGTGATGTTCGGATTAGCTGCCCACTTAATGACTGGTTCCATTATCAGCTCTTTCTCCTCGGTGATATACACCTTCATTCCTGGCATAGTTCAACAGATTATTCATACGAAACATGTTATATTTATGCGCGGAAGAATATAAAGTGTATAAAGTAAAGAAAATGATCTAGAGGCAGGACAAGCAGAGTAGTAAGACTCTCGATGATTGACACTAAATATTAGTCTTAGATAGTCACATCCTTGATTTGTTCTAAGTTTCATTGCTCGGATCCTCCAAAAAAAGGTATGCACCAGAGTCATACAACATGGGGGCTGCAATATATTTGAAGGATCCGAGCAACATAGAATCTAAAGTCCTTTTGGCAGTACGTCCAAATTAAGTTAAAGAGCAAGAAACTAACCTGGAAATGTAGGTGGCAGGGTGCCTAAGGTAAATGACTGAAATTCTACAGACTCAATTTTGTACTGCGGAATCTGCTCAGCTATGATGGGATCTACTATACCTTTTGCTGTTTTACAAATAGCCTGAAAATCTCGAGTGTCAGTAATATTCGTCTCAATAAAAGTGAAAATGCAACTTGATATACAAGTAAATTAAACATTACCTTGTCTAAATAAGGCCACATGAGTTCAATCATTTTATTAAGCCAATCAAGCTGCACAAATGCAGTTAGAACAAAAGGTTGTTATATAAAGAAAGCTCTCCCTCTAAAGTTTTCGCGTAAGTAGATATGAAATGACAACATACGCGTTCATAATCTGGATTTTTAACCCAAAGTGGTATCTCAGGGAGTAATCGTTGCAGACTCTCAGTATCTTGCTCTGCCAAGGGCCGAATATCAGGATGCTGAAAAGAGTAAAAGAACCAAATAAGATGATTTTTCGTCTAAAACATCTACTTGGGGGATTCCAGAAAACGTAAAGATATCACACCTAACGTAAAATCTTATGACAAGGAGATTCAATATTTTACATATACATAATAACAACAATTATAGTAATACTTTTTTCTGCACAGTGCAATTTTTCGACACTATACATCCATACATATACATACAGAGCGCGAAAATCTTAAGGAGAAAGACGAAAATGACCTTAACATCAGTTGGTAGAATGTAGATGAATATGAAATAACCGATCACAAGTCCAATGACGATCCCCATTCCAAATCCGAATAATCCCAATATACTGCTTATGAAACCCATCCTAACAAATCTTCTGCAACAAAACAAATCAAAGAAAGCAAAGGTCACAAGTTCGATCCATACAAAAAACCTCTTTCAGAAATGCAGACTAGACTCTTATAGTCGAACCCTTAACAAATTACGAGAATGAATATAAAATCTCACCAAGAAAGATCAGAGAAACTGAGGTTGCAAATTTCTGAGAAAAATTATAAACATGAAAAATATTACTAACATTATTAGATTCAAAGCAATAAATTAGAAAAAAAATATTATTATTAATTAATGGGTGCAAAAAATGGACCCCTTGAAAAGTCAGTGTAGATCATAGATGTAACGGTTTTTTGGAGGGAAGAAAATTTATTGGTATTCCAAACATGTCGGTAACGCTTTAATTTTTTATCTAATTAATTCCCTTTGAACTGAAAAAAAAAAAAACATAAATTCCATTTGAATAGATTTATGTTTTGTCAATAAATGATATTACTATATTTGTCTTAAAAACAATGAACTATTGTTGGACTATGAATACATGCATAGTATCTACTTTTTAAAAAAAAATTATTAATCGTGGTGTCCATTCAACTTGCACTTCATAAAACTTTGATAAATGAGAAGAAATCACCTAGTATATTATATATCATGGTACATAATCACTTCATCAATTACTAGACCACACGCTCTTAGCGGCTAAATGCATCTACTTTTTGAAATGTAAATTTAGATAATTGATTAATTTTAAACAAAATAAAAAAATAATATATATATAGATGTATCGATTTACCGTTTTTTCTTAACCGAGTCATAATTAATCTATTGATAATAGTAGTAAATTGCAAATAAATTGAGATGAAATGAGTGTGCAGAAACTCTCACTGATACCACTTGACTATAAATCTTGATGACAAAACGAGTATTTTTCTTCGTTGTCATGATCTTTCTTCATTCGGCATTTTACATTCTAAATTAATCATTGGCAATTCCAATGAACGTTGAAATAGTAGTCATGTTTTATCGTAATCGATCGAATTTCTTGAATATTCTTATTGGAGAGACAGGCAGGGAATAAATGGCTCAAAATGATATATAATATATAGACTAAAAGCTTATTTGACAATGTAAAATATTCTTGCAAAGAAAATAAAAAAGAAGAGCAAAATATATGTGACTAACTCCTTAAATTTGTCGAGATATTTTATCTAGAACACTCGAACTAAGTAATATTTCACCTCAAATCCAAGAAGATATTTTATGATTTATTGATGTGAATGCATATAATTAAAGAAAACGACATATTTTATGTAATTAACTTAATAATTCAATAGATGAATGAAAACACAAAAAGTATTCAATTGAAACACTTTATTAGGTATCGAGGTGCTCAATTGGAACATGACCTAGCTTGGTGTGTAAAAAATTTGGTGTTATCCATCAAGATTTGTGAACAATTTGTTGTAGAGTTACAACACAATTTGCACAACTTATTTAAATGAGATCAAAACTTAAATAGTGATACCAAAATATCTATTTGTATAAAAAAATTGCCCTAGGGCCTAGTCTCCACTACCAAACAACCAAAAAAAAAAAGAAATCAATATCCACTTGAAGATGGAAACAACAGAGAACACTCTGCTTGAACATGATACAACATGGTAGGCCGTTTGATCCACTGGCCTATTGTTCGAGTCCCTGAGGTGATTGATTACATAGATATATAATGATGTGATGATATTTGTGGGGAAAACTTATGGTCAGCTTACTCAGTCCCATAGCCATATCGAACACTTCAGTTTCAGCTCGAAAATATCTTTTAATGGTCAAGGACCGGGGGAAGAGAAACGAAGATCTTTCATCCATTTCGAAAATTAGTAAATACACATTTCTTTTTATATACACTCCACAACCAACTGGCAATTCAGCAATAAGAATTCAAGTGAAACAGGACCAGAAATCACGCATTCTCCCTCCGTTAGGGTAAAGAATAGCTTACTGTAAAAAGGAGAATTTTACATTGAATCACCTAGTAGTAAATTGTTGTATTTATTGCTGATAGAATAATTGATGGGTAGCAGGCACTGCAGAAGACTCATTTGGTAGTTTCAGATCCACTAAATCCTTCGCTTTCAGGGCATAGACACAATGTATTTAGCATATCAAATTTGAAAGACACCACAAGAAACATGAAAGTATCACACCATAATTGGACCGTATTTCTCACCCATTAGCCCTCCTTTTTGTTTCTGAAATTGAACATAACGCAATGTGCTGGAGAAGAAAGCGTCTGACGCTTTATCTGGGGTTGTGGTGTCACTCTGCATCTCAGTTTTAATCAACTCTATAAGGCTCTGAATTGCAGAAGATGTTATTTGAGGGTTCCCCTTCTCAAAAAAGTAAAGGTACCTGAGCCCAGAAATGGATTCAATATAATGCCTGCAATCTAGAACCCAAATTTCACTTGAAAACATTAATGTTCTGAATACTAACTTGTTAAGAATTTCAACAAAAAGCGTGACAGGTCCACTGCTACCCCTTGTAACATTTGCTTGTTGTTGTGCTGCATTAGCAATCCGCAACGAACGCTTTAGGCAAAGCAAGACCCTATCATAACCCAAAGACAGCAAATCATATATTTCAGGGTAACCAAGTAAAAGAGAAATACATCAAAAACAAAATGCAAGACTTCAACTCTTGAATGATAAAAGCTATGGGGAAGACAAGTTTAAGACTTCTTAGAAGATGAATCAATTGAATATGCAAATAACTCAATTGAAAATGAGAAATTTGAGGAACACTCTTGCCAACCTTTCTCCATCTTTAATACCATCTTGATCGTCAACCCAAAATAGATGTGAACAAGTGTAAACTGCTCTACATTGATCAGGTTTCTTTAGGAGTTTTGCTGAATACTATACATTAGAAAAGGTATTCCCATTGTTAGAAAACAAATAAATAGATAGACAGATCAGAAGAGATTAGAGGTAGAAATTACCCCTGTAGCCTTATGAGTTAAGGTATCCCTGTTCTCAACACCAAACACAGTCATCTTTTGAAGAGTTCCGATTATCAAGTGTATTGCAGTCACTTGCGCTTTAGAATCCTAATACCAAGTGCAAGAAGTTTAAGAAGAACTTTGAGCAGATGAAAAGGTAAATGAAGAAGAATATAATATAAAACACATTGTTTACAGGTGAGCAATTACCGCAACTTCTTCTTCATATAGTACAAAAGCTTGTGTAAAAAATTCATATGCAATCGGTTCAAGTTCACAATCATTGGCAGCCTGAGGAACAAAAGCAAGTTTCAGAAATAAATAAAACACTAATGGATCGAGTAAATTTCTGTTGCTCACCTAATGATAGTGAAGAGACTTTCACACGACACAAATAAAAAGGATGCACTCGCACACATGAATAGATCACAGGCACTTCTGGAAGGCATATCTTACTGCATAGGAAGACAATATCCTAGGGCATCCAAAAGATTTCACTAGGTAATTCTCCTGCTAAGTTTGGAAACTTGAGCTGATTCCGACGGCATAAGTAAAGTTTTAAAAAGGACATAAGAGAGATATGAAAATAGGTCTATCCATCAACACCTTTCGCTCTAAATGTACTCCTGAGCTTTTTGCCATGATTGTCTTGATCTTTCAATCACCTCCAATCCTCCCAGTGAAGGAGTGAGGTTGTTGAGCCTAAAAGCTGATAATCATCTTAGGGCATAATTTAGGATTTTGTGGAGATATGTTTTTTTTTGGATAACCGAGAAATCCGTGTGACCCACCCTTTGGACTAATCACAGCCTTCTAAACTCGGTGGATAATGGGCCCACCCCTCTACCCTTCACCACCTAAATACCAGGCTTCGCTTTGCATGGTGTGGGGCTTGAACCTGCGACCTAAGCCACAAATCCTCCACCTTTTGCCACTTGAGCTAGGCCTTGGGGGCTTTGTGGAGATATATTTTGATTAAGTAAAAAAATAGAATAGCTCCTTAAAATCCTAAATTATGCCCTAAGGAGATATTCCATTATATATAATTAGCTATTTGTGTGTTGGATGTCTGAAAAATCTTGTAAATGTTGGACAGATACTAAAACTGGAACAGTCTTTCATTTTAGTCTAAGCTCAGTCATTGAAGGCAAATTGAAAGGTTTGTCTCTTAGATTTTCACAAACCCTTCATTTCTGTTGGGTAAAATATTCATCTAGTTTGGTATCTGTTGTTTGTTGCATATATTTTTGACTTACAGTAGTGAAATTCAGAGCATAAACCTACCCATCTTTTAAGAATATATAGAGGCTGAGAGTTTGTAAAAGTTTATGTTTTTAAATTGCTTTCTAATTGAAGTAGTTGTACTGGACAACAATAGTAAATAGATGGAAAAAATAATCTACACTTTTAGGAAGTAGTTTACTTATTGGCTTCTTAAAGGGGTTTCTAATATAATGCACAGAATCTCCAGGGAAAAAAAAAATCAACCGTTCACCTCTGCACACTGCAAGTACAACCGCAATGCCAATTCTGGCGATGGAACTGATGAAAGAGCCTCGATAATCTGCAACATGATTAGCTCAATCAGCAAACTGAAGCACACAAGGGCTTATCTGATAGTTAATAGACAAATGACAGGAATCAAATGGAGGTAATCGTATCCTAATACCATGAATGAAACTGAGCACACCACAAACCAGTGCGCTCAAAAGATCAAGAAAGTTTTAACCCTGAAGATCACCAATATGGAGGAGTGGAGTGAAGATGATACTACAAGTCTGCAGTCATGACTTAAATATCTTCTCTCAGAAGACAAAAAAAAAAACACTCCAATGTACTGCATCTCACCAGTACAGAGATCATCAAGGAGAGGACTTTTTGTGTCACATCTCATAACCATGGTGAGAAATAAAATCAACAACAAATCAAAATCAAAGGATACAAAAAGAATATCACACACTGATTTTAACGACAATTACAAGACACCATATCCAAGAGCTGATATTACCTCATTCAATAACTTTAAAATTTTCTTTGGTGTAGCTGGAACCTCTTCTCCCGCCATATCTCCATCCTGACCTTGCAATCTCCTAACCAACTTCCATTTGATTGAGAAAGTATTTCAGAATTATGAATCCTGAAATTTCATGAGAGGTGGAAAGAAAAAAATAGCATGGTACAAATTTTACGTAAGCATTTGAAATATTCAACTATATGTGGAGTCTCCAGATTCCATTACAGGTATAAGGTTTGTAGAAAAAGCCATTATCTTTCATAAGGAATAAATAGACTAAAAGAACTTCAGAAACTCACGGACCGGAGGGGAACGGGCCAATGATCAGTATCCTGCTTCAGTCATACATCTTGCACATTCTATAACAGTTCTTACAGATTCAATGTCTCCATCTAATTCCAATACGCAGAGAATTTTTTTTGCAAGTATGCTGTATGACAGAATGAGAGAGAGAGGGAGAGAAGGAGAGAGGGAGAGAGAGAGAGAGAGAGAAGAGGATACTGGCCAATGGATGCTAATTGCTATAGAGTTAATGTCAGAAGGTCATGGGATTCTACTCATTACCTTTTTCCTTATAGAGTTAATGTCAGAAGGTCATGGGATTCTACTAAATGCAACTAAGTAAAGACATCAGCATAGTCAAAAACAACCAAAAGGGGAGAGAGAGAGCGTAAGTGCTGAAAACAACAAACCTTCAGTGCAGAAAAGGCTAGAGGAGGAACTGTAAAAGTTAGGCGCTTTGGACCTCCAGCCATTATATGCTTCCTAACAGTGCATATTATCTGATTTGCAACAACAAAGAGTTAAAAATATTATGGGCATAAATTTGGGGTATTCAAACTATACTTTTTTATTAAATCAATTTGTTAACCATTATTGGTGTTCGGTTATTATATGAGAAAATCACTTCAAGAATTGATAACCACATAGTATTAGTATGATGAACTGACTGTTATCTAAGAGCTGAGTAGAAGCACAATCAATAGTGCTAAGTATGAGCCAACAAACTCTACTTGTGAACCTCAAGCAAGTCCATGTTCTCCAAACTGTTTGTCCTTGATCCTACTATGTAGAGTATTCTATCTAATCAAGCTGGAACAAATCTAAGTACCCCACAGCACCAATAATTTCCATTGTCATATCCTTTCCGAACTTAAAACATATACCATGATAGCATCCCACTAGTCCAGTATCATAATCATGCCAGTCTGGTTATTCGAATATTAAAAGAAGAAAAGAAATGTGAAAACTGTGTATTGCTATATACTATGGAAGATAGGGTTTTTAAAAAAAAAAGAAAAAAGTAGATTTTTAAGATGGAAGTTTATGGTGTAACTCTCTTAATTACACCGATTCTTTTACCATTTGATGAAAGGTATAGCCCTTCTAACAATTCCTCTCAACTCAAGCTTCCATCAACCTTCAGCGCTTGTCCATCCATCTAGAGTAAAATGAATATTTTGTAGACAAATGAATAACATCAAGTGGCATATTGCAAAACACACTCTTCTTTCAATACTGACTGTTCAGTTTCTTTATCGAAATCAAACAACATACAATTTTATTAGTGTTTCTCTAATGGCGATAAAGGCAGCATTCAGACAGTATACCACAAGCAAATAACTCGGTTTATTAGATCATTTCTAAAACTAAAAAAGAACTAAATGAAGCAATGATCTTAGTGTTGACTCCAAAATAAATAAATGAAGCACCCATCTTAAAGAGGTCTGCTAGTGCAAATACCTAAAGGTGATCAATAATAATTTCTTATACAAACTTCTCCAATAAATCAATTACCTTTAACATTTCCTCAGGCTCATCGTTGTACAGCACGTGTATAAGGCGAGCAACAGAATTCTGTTCCTCCTTGAAATCCTCCTCATCAAGCTTTTGGCCAAAACCACAACAAAAAGGAAAAGAAGTCATTCCACTGGTAGAAACTATCCGGAAAATCTCACATATATGAGTACTGAATAAAAGTCAAAGAAAAAGGAAGTCATCAATAATGCCAGAACATAATATAACAAATTCAGGAATTTAAGTAATCAAAATTGATAATTTATCTGTAAACCTCATCCGTAGCAGTTCCATCAAATTCCTTGATAAGCCCTTTTATCAATTCAAACAAAACCTCGACCTGGAAAAATATGTAAATCAATTAAAGGAAGAATTAAATTATTCGAACTAGTGATCAATCACTACAGATCGCAGATTATACCTTGTCAGCAGTTGATACACAGGTGTCATTCTTCATGATGCTCTCAATGATTATTGTTGCCATGATCTTGTTTGTTCCAGCATCAAGGTGATCCATGACTCGTGGATAATTTGAAAGAGTTAGAACTGTCACAATGTCAGTGTATTTCTCCAAGGGTGAACTCAGGAGAGCGACAACTTGTTTTGTCGCTTTACTATCCTCAAGCTTGGCTTTACCAGAAAGTTTCTTGACACATGCTCCCTACCAACAATCAGCAAAGCAAATCAAGAGAAATGTCATCTGATACATCTCCCCTCTTTAGCTAACAACTCTGCTGGGATTTGCTAGCCTGTTTAACACTCCTACCAACCACTAAGAATCCATGCTCATACAGAAATTGATCAAAGAAACAACCTGTCTTAGAATCCATGCCCACACAGAAATTGATCAAAGAGACAACTATCCTCCTCTTACCAAAAACGGTGAACACAGTTTATGCATCAACTGGCTACATAGAGCTTAGAGAATAAAGACAGCAATTTCTGTGTTACAACCTATTTGGTTACCAAATTGACAAGTACATACCAGTATTTGATCCACGTAGTCTAGTCGATCAGGATGAACACGGAGAGTGAAGGTCAGAAGAGATACATACAAAGAAATGGCTCCAACAACTGGCATGTCAACTTGTGCTTCTATGACCTGCATATAAAGGAACCCATTGAATATTTAGAAGGCTAACATCAGGTGCTGTAAATCATAAATCCTGCTAAAAACTGAAGTTTGTTCATAAATAAGAGTCCAATTACAAGTTACAAAACTAGATAATCCAAATATATGTCTGGAACAATGTAATCACCCTTTACATGCAGGCTGACCTTGCACTTAACAAGTATATCCCCTAGAAACTCTAAGTACACCACCTAGTAAATTTGGTTCTGGAATCAGACATAAAACATCAGGATTTACCTTCCCGATGGCACTGCTTAGCTTGGCAAATGCTTCAACTTGAAGAAAGTCAGGTAACACCTAAATAATCAAAACAATTACACCTAGATAGGAGAAGAAATCAAGAAAATCTCAAGTCAGAAGCCGTTAAACAGTTATTTACTTACTTCGGGACTTGAATCAGCATAGTTCGACAATCTCTCCATCAACCGTGACAGCACAGTCTTAACGTCAACAGCGGGCTAAATAAAGAAAATGAAATAAAAAGGTATATTTTCAATTTTCTCATGGAACTTAATATAGTAACATAATGCCGCTATTGTGGATAGTTCTTCTCCTGTTTGGGAACTGGGATAACATGTTGAGCAAGGGGGAGATGACATATAAGTATCCACATGCTACTACAACATCAATCACCATAAGATTTGAACAAATTGTTAAAACTATAAGTTTAAGCTCCATACTTAAAGAACACTCCAAACGTTGTAGATCACAGAAACACTAATTGTACATCCACACGTTCTCATCCAGGAAGAAAAGGTTAGGCGGAAAACTACAGCAATATGCCAACGTAATACAGTTATTCCAGTTAATCTAGTGAATGAGGAACTTATCAAGTCCACTTAACATAGAGGAAAGAAGCGGGAAAAAACCCTACTCTCTCCCTCCCCTTTCCCCTGCTCTGTCAAGACAAATAAGTGCACCTGGAAAACATTAAATAAAAAAACAAGTTTGAGCCACTATCATTCACCAGGTATATGATCTTATTCTTCTTCACAACAGGAAAAGATCTGGAAGGCATTCAAATAGGCTGTCTATTTCTGTGTTTCTTTTTTCATTTCCTTTTTGTTTGGAAAAGGTAATACTTGTATCTATAAACAGCACAACGTTAGTGCTGGGATTTCCTTTAGTTAGATATGTTTTAGATATATAGTTTACATTTGAGAAAAGAAGGGTACGAAGATGCAAGGAAGAGGAGTAGACAAAGGACAGGACAAACAAACTTATCCTGCCAAAGAAGTTGGGTACTCGTATATTTTTGGTTACTCACTTGGAGTTGCGGACAAGCACCCAATAAAGTCTCAAGTGTCTGCAAGTGGTACTCATCTGGAAAGACCTGAATTATGCAGTCCATCAAATAATATTGGGCAATCTCATCCTTACAATTGACAACCTGTGGAAACATTTAGCTGCATCTTTAGAGATGGGATAATTGCTACAAACAAATGAGAGAGTCTTATATTCCATATCCAGAAAAGGGTTTATCATGTTGATATTTACCTGCTCCAATACTCTGGGCAGAACCACATCCTTATACATTTCAAGATCAACACCCTCTATCTGACTAAGAACGTGCAAATTCTTCCCAACCTAAAATATGACAGGTACAGCTGAATAACGTATTTCTGAACCAAGCCAATAGGCTCTTGCAAGAAGAATATAAATGATTGAGCCATTGATATTACAAGATCGCGAAGCTCGCTCCTTTCTTTATCCAGCTTCTCTTTCAACCTGACAGGTCCCTGCAGACCATAAAGCGCGAAGAATGCCTCAACTCAGGATCACCAAAGCAAATGAATGTATCACAAGCACTATAACACCTGCATGGCCAAAACATGCCTTCATGACTCATTTTACCTTCCTGGCATGCAAATGCACAGATGCCATGCAAGTGCAAAGTAAAAGCAAAGTAAAAGTTCAGAAGATCCTAACGTACATTATGCTGCATTCTAACCCAAAGCTTATTCATCTCTGTGAAGTTCTGCAGCACAAAATCTACAGCATCCATGACAGTATCACCTTCTCTGCATAAAGAACAGGGTGAAGCATCTCAGAAGATCATCCCCCTAGGTCAAACTAGAAAATGAAAAGAAAATACTTAATTGAACAAAAGACGGGGATCTACAGATGGAAACAACACATTGGGTCTCCCTGTATACTTAAATAGGTACATCAAAACATATAATAACTAATGTGTGTGCAGCTCTTTGTGTATGTGTTTCAAGCAATTGAATAAAAATGTACTTATGCAGAACTGACGTGATATAAGTGCAACTTAATCATCACGTAATTCAAGTAGTAATCAATAGCTTTACCCTTCATACTCAGAACCAAGGTCGGGCAATTTATCTCTGCTAATTTGAGCAAGATAACTCCTCAAGAAGAGCCCACGTGTAGGATGCTGAATACCACGACACATTTCAACAAGATCCTTGAGAATATCCTTAGCAGGAGCCTCTTTTGATTTTATGTAAACAGATCCTACTGTACATAGGAGATACCTGAAATATTACATGATAAACATCCATCAGACATCTGATTCTTCAGGAACAGCAAGGGCTTACGAGAAACGGAGACGACAATAATACACAGGAAACAGTAAAGAAGCAAAATCAAGCAGCTATTACTCGACTCCAAAAACAGAAGTTTTGCTAGAAGTTTACGATCCCCTAGACTGACCATGCAGAGTGCTTTCGAGAAGATTAAGACCTATCTTTTTTATTCTCCGGTTTTGGTACTTTTTTTTATTAAGGTTTCTCTCGAGTGCATACTTTTCTGTCATCTATGCATGCAATAGACTCAGTTTTCACTACTTGCATGAAGGACACTCTTTCATGGGAACTAAAGGTACTTAAGAATGTTGCCTCACAACTTCTCTTGGGAAAAATCTCTGGCTTCTCTGGTAAGCATTTCTCCTTTTTCTTTGTTTTTGATAGGTGAGTATAAAATATTTTTATCTTAAAAAAAAAATCTATCCGAGCCTATCTCTTTTTTGTTAAAGTTGACCATAGTGAGTAAATGCACACAGGGAGGCGGACGTGAACCCAACAACTTTTTCCCAGACCCTACGTAATTAAGTATTAAGAAATCCACTAAATATCTATAAATATTTGATTGCAAACACAGTTATTAATGATTATTAACTTGAGGTCATTGAAGGAACCCATAAACTTCCAATTCTGGATCCATCTCTGTGCACACAATATTCCTACTAAACTCGGTGAGCAGAGACAGTGCTTATGTTATAAGAGGTATCCATTGGTTTCACATCCTATCCGGCACTACCCTCATGCATAGTCGAAGGCCATCAACTCTATGAGAAACTGAACATTCTCAATAACACTAAGTACACCAACAAAGAGAAAAAAACATGAAAGAAGAACAAATTTGAAGTTATCCCATGAAATTTCAAGTGGAGCATAAAAATCATATTTGGATAACCAAATTTACTTCTTAACTACGTTCACTAATTTGCTTGATTCTAAGATACTAGTAATTACTAAACAATATAAGTAGCCAATTAGCACACAACGAAGCCTAACAACTGAGAATTTTAACACATGAACTTCATTTGAGACTTACAATCGAGGCAATATATTTCCAGCATGTTGAACAAGTTCATATAAGTCAATAACTGAACAACCATGTCTATCTTCTTCTCTGAAGAACATCTCCAGCTTCCTCAATTCATCAAATGCTCGCATATCTACCACAAAGAGCACAAAAACCTGAGAACAAATGATGACATAACAAACAAAGACACTTCCTCTGTTCCAAGATGTTTGGCACATCTTGCTTTCCGACATTTAAACTACGTAAAGTCGTAAACTAACCGACATTTTAGTTTTCTCACCATCTTGATACGGGGAGAAATGCAACTTAAAGTAACTTTTCTTATAGTACCAAAATATCAAAGTTTTTATTTATTTTCAACAGAAATGAACTAATCCAGTCCAATCTACCTCCGTAAGTTAGTCAAACTAACTTTCATAAGTGAAAAATGCAACTTATCGTACTTCTCGAGTAGTTTCCGGATATTTAAATTAAAATAATTTTTTTTTAAAATGAATAAACTTAGACCAATTTGGCTTCAAAAATCTAAAATTTAATTTTTAAAAACTGAATTACTATAGTCCTATTTAGCTAGAAAGTTAGTAAATTTAACTCTCAATAAGCAAAACTCCAAACAAATTAGCATGAAAGAGTACAAATCAATAAAATCAGCAACAAAAAAAAAAGAATTAATATGATCTGATTTAGCTCGAAAGTTGATCAAATTAACGTTCATAAAAGTGCAACTTATCGTACTTCTCTAGTAGTTAGTCCTATTTAGCTAGAAAGTTAGTAAATTTGACTCTCCATAAGCAAAGCTGCCAAACAAATTACAATGAAAGAGTACAAATCAACAAAATCAATAAAAAATGAATTAATATGATCTGATTTAGCTCAAAAGTTAGTCAAATTGATTTTTCACAAGCAAAAACTTTCTAACAAACTGGAATTAGAAAAGGTTAAGCAAAGAACATATGTTGACTAGAAAATTTACAAAGCTCGTAGTATTTGTGCGGCGAAAGTTTTGAAGTCCGAAGCTCAGACAGCAACAAAGCAGAATACTTCAACGCTTCTCTGAGATTATCCGAATCCTGAAAAATTAAATCAAAAGCGTTAATTATCAAAAAAAATTGAAAAGTTTAGGGTTTTCGGATTCAAATTCAATGAAATTTGATTTTGAACAAGAAAAAAATTGTTACCAATGCACGAGACATGTAAAATGCGTTGTGTTGAATAGCTGCGATTCCTTCTGCTAGCCATTTCTCTTCATCTTCCATGCCTTCTGTTGCTAACATTTTTTTGCTTTTTCTGTTCTTCGTCTTCTTCTTCTTTGTTGTTGTTCGTGTTCAGTTTGGGTGACAAACGCGATTTTGATTACCTGACAACTCAGCGACCCGGGTGGGTTTTACCCAAAACCCGTATCACTCCGAAAAAAATTATTTTTCGAATTAGTGAGTTTTATATTCAATTATTAGTTTAGTCTATTTAGGAGAAATTAGATTATTTTTTTCGTTTGATGAAGAGAATTTCATTCGAAATAGGTTAAAAAATGAATGGTTTTTTCAAAGTTTAAAAATGAATTAATTATTATTCTTTTTAGATTTTTTTTAAATCTTTTCAGAATTATCCTTCCTTTTTATGAGTACTTCAACTACTATTTAGATCCTTAAATATAGGAGCGAAAATATCCTGCAACTCGGAGGATTTACGACTTCTTGGTCAAGCTAAAAAGATAAGTTCTTTAGGTTAAAATGTTGTGCGATTCAGAGGACATAAGACTTCTTGGTCAAGCCAAAAAGATTACCGACTGGATGCTTCTACCCCACTATGTCTGACCCTTTATCTTACTTAGATTGCCGACTGGATTATCCTACCCCATCATGTCCGGCCCTTTATCTTACCTTAAGAAGAAAGAGGCTAATACAATTCTTTTACAATTTTTTAACTGATACAGTAAATCAGATGTACCATAGTGATTGGTTAAGGTCGGACACTAAAACACCATAATAATTACATATTAAAAAAAACGAGATACTTTATTTGCCTATTCATAGAGTTAGTCACCTTAGATATTACTAGTATTAAATTAAATATATAGAAGTGAAGTTTTCAATTTTGCAGCGAATATGTTATATATCGAGGTTTTATTACTATATATACAGCTTTTAATTACAAAAAAAACTTGCTACATCTTTTCCCTTAAAGTGTATAGTATCATTGACCATATAAATAATTGAAAGATAAGCATATCCAGTTTGGCCTTTCACAACAATTTTGTGTTGTGTTTTTCTTTTATAAATTTAGGAACGTCCGGGTCAGTTTTTATGCACTTCGATAACTCTGTTCATTAAGGCTAAGACAGATGGAAAGAATTACTTACTATTTTTTGTCGCAGCTGAGTTTTGAACCTGAAATACTAATAATTCAAAATACTAATGACGGTTAAAGATCATTAATTCAGAATACTAATGATTGTGTCCGCCTTAAATCCATTTTTAAGACTATTAATTATTGAAGTAAAATGGTAAACTCACTGTATCAATCAATTAGGTATTCCACCTATAAGCTTTCCAGAGAAAGAGCTAAAAGTTCCCTGGTTAATTTACTACAAGCAACTCAAAAAGGAACTGTGAAAGGGAATGCATATAGTTCAGCATCATCTAGGTATTGCGCACGCGGCAACAACGCAGAGGTTCCACAAGACATGTCGTTGCTAACTTCGCCTTTTTCCTTCACTCTCATCTGCTCATGCTTTCTCCGGAACAGCCAATCTTGATCATCAAACTCATAACGGGAACTTGGTGGAACACAGTTAATAATCAAATTCTTGAACTCTAGTTCTAAATCATTCTCGTGCAATTTGGAGCAAGAAACAGTTGTTGTCTTGTCCTCTGACATGAAAGGGGACAATTGCTTGTTGGTTTTCGACAAGGGAGAGGCTCTTTCTACCTCGTAGTTAGCAGATTCTTTGAAACAGTCTTCTTTGATAGATATATCACATTGTCCATGATTATGTGAGGACAATCGAATGCGGACATTAGGACCTATTTGTCAAGCAAAGAAATGTAAAGGCAAGCTCCAACAAACACAATCGAAAAATCGAACATTAGTATGTTGAAACCAGAATATAACTCACCATGGTCACGTATTCCATTTGAAGATGAGGTAGATCTCTTTCTTTTGTTGTTATTTTGGGTGCTGTCAGATGAGTAGCTTGGATCTTGTGAGCAGACAGGCTTGCCGTGTTCCTCGGATAGACTACTGTTCTCCAACCGCTCAACAATTTCATCCTCAACATCTTTCTGCAAGTACTTAGTTCTCGACTCTCTATTATCTCCTCTAGAAATCAAATCACCAGTTCGAAAACAACTTGAAGTTGATACTTGCTTCGCCTTTTTTTCCTTCTTTCTGAATCTCTCTTTCTTCTTCCTTCTCTTTTCTTTCTTCCTTTCCAATTTGACTCTTTCCTCGTACCTCTGGAGCTTTAGAGCACCAGAACAACAAATTCACATTAGAGGGGCAACACATGACCAGTATAGCATGAACAATTACGTTCCTCAAATATATGCCAAGAATTAGTCGCTTCTTCCTATTAGAGGGGTTCAGGCTTAGCATCCAACATGTTAAGTTCTCAAGTTCACAACAACATAATGGCCGAACACTAAAAAATCGGTGGAAAACCAGCTTAAGCTGGTTGTATTTTGAAGTTCGTTCAATTCACACAGGCAGGGTGATTGAGGTGCATGCTTCAACATCTAAGTTTCACACAAGGAACCTACTGCTCTTAAGTGCACCTAAATGATTAAATCATGCTCAAGTCAACTAATTTTTTACATAACCTGGCCCCTAAAACTACACGAAGACATAATTAGCTCTAGTACAAAGTGTCATGTGAAAAACGCTCCCACACCCAACCCACGCGCGAGTTAAAGAAAAGCATTTACTTGTTAAGCAAGTAAAAATGGATAACAGCATCTTCGTGGACACCTTAAATGACCAACCACGGGAAGCACAATAAAATTGTGTAAAACAAAATCAATGAAAGCTTTTGCTTCAATAAAGTTATCGCTGCTTGCTAAAGGATAATAACTTAACAAATATTCTCTTAAGGTGGAAAAAGGCTACTATGAGCTTTGTGGTATGACGAATGACTCGGGTGGGAAAAAGGCTAATATTCTCTCTCTCTCTCTCTCAGCAGTCAGCTACGATACTCTCGATTCCCCAAACAACAATTATTCATTCACCAAATCAAATCAACTATGCTCAATCCCAAATAGTTATGATCTGCTAATATCAATCTCGAAATTCATTCCACTCTTCTCGGATCAATTTAATTACAATCCTATTCATTTAGATTTTTTAGCAAAGTATCTTCCAAATGTTAACTGTCATAAGCACATTACAGTTGAACACTACCTACTAATCCAAACCTCATAAAAATTAGGCTCAAATTAACACTAATCATAAATCCTAACCAACTAACCACTTAAAAATTCCAAAATTATACATAAATCGTCCTTTAATACTACATATTAACAAATCATCAGCAGAAAAATCACAAACTGCAACATTAGCCAAGGTAAAATCCACTTCCTGTGATTTAATGCTAGGTATCAACTACACAACTTATGCATTCAACACATCTTACCAAGTTCTCAGCTTTAACAACTCTTTACATCCGACTCTTCAAAAATATCCATATCATTTTTGGAGAGTCTGAACACTGTAAAAACAGTCCATAATTTAACTAAAGCTCACTCCAATCCTAAATTCTGACCGAAGTTAGATATACCTACGCACAATCATCTAAACCAAATACTTCCAAATTCTGCTTTAACAACTCTTTCCACCTATGTTGCTCACACTCTTCACTTGTCATTTTTGGAGAGTCTGAACAACGTAAAAAACAGTCCAATAGTTAACTAGCTCACTCCAATCCTAAATTTTAACCCAAATCAGATATACCTAAGCACAATCATCCACACCAAATAGTTCCAAATCTCAGCTTTAACAACTCTTTCCACCTATGTTGCTCGGACTCTTCAAAAATAATCTACGGTGGCGTATCATTTTTGAAGAGTCTGCACAACGTAAAAACAGTTCAAAATTCAACTAAAGCTCACTCCAATCCTAAATTCTAACCAAAGCTACGCACAATCATCCTAACCAGATAATTCCAAATTCTCAACAGGAAAATCATACCCGTCCGACCAACACAGAAAAAATCTACAAAATCCTCCATTTCAAAGATCTTCAATTGAAATATCAAACATAGGTTAAATCCGGTCTATGCACGAATCAGATAAACTAGATTTCATTCTCAGTTTTCAAATTTGACTAACAACACGAAGGTATCAGCCGATACATAGAGCAATATACACGCAAAAATCTACCTTAATCGATTCGATCAAGGCATAATTGCTTGCTGTATTCGGAGAATAACCAGGCGGTGGATACTGGAAGCACCGAGACATCTTCAAAATCGAAAAATCATCGAAAATTATTTCTAGGGTTTCTATAATTCAACAGAAAAATGTCTTCTAAGCTAAAAGAGGAACAGAATTATCGGTAATTCAGTAAGGCGTGAGGGTATAAATAGGCAGAGCAGCTTCGATTGAGTGGACTAGAACAGAGTTTTATTTTGGTTAATAATCTGTGCGCGATTTGAATTTAATTTGAATTTTAATATAAGCTCCGAATTAGTAAAAAAAAAATTGGGAAAATACATGAATCAGCACCTCTAAACTTGTCTAAAAATCGACTAGTACATATTTAACTTTGCAAATTATTTACCCCACAAATAATTTGGAAGTTTTGCTCCAACTTATGTTAGAAAGTGGTGAGATCGTAACTTGCTACTGAAAAATAATGTTATGTTATCGCGATTCTTATTTTTAATAAATTTATTCTCATTTAAATTGCATAGCAAGATTTGACTCAAGTTGCGTACAACACATGCTGACGAGTTATGCCATGGTTTCCATTGTGGCATCCGACATCTTCTTCTTCACCTTCTTAGCATGGTTTTGTATCAATCATGACATCTGTATATCCGACTTGAAAGGAGAGACTTTAGGATTTGAAGGAGACCAATGTGTCAGCTAATAGAGTCGGTAGATAAAGATTTAACAGTCAAATGTGCCTTGAAGTGTTTGTAGACAAACATTTGGTCTAGTTAGCATCTATGTGTGCTTCGCTAACAATTGAGTGATAGTTTAGGTAGGAAACTGATACTCAAATAACTCAAGTATGAAACTAAAAAATGGGTGATAATTTAGGTATGTTTTTAATCCTTTTAACTTTTTTTTATTTTCCGATATAAGGCTCTCTTGATTTCTATTGGGACTTGCTCAAAGGGGGGCTATTTTTGTCCATTAAGTAATTATTAAGATACATATTGTCTGTATATTAAATAGTTTCTGAATAGTGCTGAAACTTAAATAATGGTATTAAAATTGGCTATTCTTGCACTTTGTCCGTAATTTAAAGACAAAGCTCAAGTTCAATATTGTCTTTTCAGCCCAATTTGAATTTGGGCTGAAACAAATAAACATGCAATCCCCCAAGCCCAAGTCCATAACCGTGACACTTGACCCAACAATGAACATTTCAATCTAAGTTCTTGCATTGATTTCCCCTATTTCGGAATGATCTTTAATTTTCGCCTTTGTTGCTCATTTAATAAAAATTTATCGGTCTGAGTATCCTTAACTATGACCTAATTTCGCAATTTTTCTAATATAAATTATGTAGTATGTAATTCACAAGACTAAACTTAGAGAAAATTCACAACTTGTCCGGCACAAGTTCTATAGAAAACTTAAGACATAATTTTATGGGTCTGAAACTATATTTATACCTCTCTCGCCATAATTTTTGTTGGAACTAAGTTATACAACGTGTGGATTATAAATTGTTGAATTTCTCGGACTCTTTAGTTTAGGTGCCGCACTCGTGTCGAAATGACATGGGTGTGGGATCCGTGGATATGGTCAACTGACTTTGGGTACTTAGATCAAAATTGACGGAGAAACTCGAGACAAATACAATGAATTCTATAATCAAAACAAAAGTTAAGGTGATATTGAAGGAAATGGAATACTTGTATATATAAGTTCAAGTCTTTTTTCTTACTTCTCCTTATGAGATTCTCCTTCTGTTCAATATTTTCTCATCGATATCCCTTGCAAGTTTTCTATATTATGTCTTATAATTTAGATATATATATATTTTTTTAGATGTTTGATGAATTATTTTTAGCTAAATCCTTGCACTCATATATATCTGTACTTCGACGTCGACTCATACCCCTAAACCTTAAAATTTAGACTATAAAGAATTCGACCTTCTAGATCGACGTCTGTATTGGACACTCACGCACCAGTCCGAGCAACTTAGATGAACTAATGTATATATACATTGCTTTTAGTCTTTTGTGGATGATCCGATTTATGGTAACATATGTAACAAATAGTATTTTTTATGTACGTACCATGTTGGGTTGGATTATTCCAAATTAGTTCATTTTTTCCAAGAAAACCAGCCAATTGTCACACATTACTGGTGTGAATTAAACTCAAAGGTCTAAAAACAAACTCGTCTGATAATACCTTACAAGTTGTTCACCAAACCACTTCCATTTCAATTTTTACATTTATGTATTAAGATTTTAAATCGTGTCGGAGTCAGAATTTAGCACTAAGTAAATTCAAAATATATATATCAAAAGAAGTAAATTACACGCGAAAAAGTTAAGTTTAAGCTAAGGTGATTCAATAGCTATTACTCCTATATATTAAGAAATAACTATGACATTATATATACAATATAATTTTTGACGATAAAAATTTAGATAAATCTCTTACGCCTCTCGTTTCGATCCTGATTTTAAGATGAATCATAAGCTTGAATTTATTTATTTTTTAAGTGAAAAGATAAAATGGAGTATGATATGGTAGTCCACCAACCTAGAGCAATGTGCTGGTTCATTTGAAGCACAAGTCAAGACCATACCAACCTTACCAATTTCATGTCCATTTTCCATGTTTACTCTGTAGTCTCTAGATTACAAGTAACTCATCTCTTTAAATATTCTATATATCTATTCCTTTTTCTGGATTTAATTTATAATATATTGAGTAAATTTTAGACGCATCTGAAAGTCATAATTTAAAAAATAACGTAAACTAAAACGTATTTTAGAAAGGGTTTAGCACCTGAAAGTTATAATTCATAGGACTAAAATATAAATTAAACATAGTTTAAATATAAAACTAATAAAAACGCGATAATTTACGAAGTTTTGATCTATTATCTCTAAATAATATAAGAGGAAATTTCTATGTAGAGTAAACGTTTCTAAACTTATAGTCACTAGGCAAATTTCATAAAATGTCAACCTACGACGCCATAGACAATGACATGACTTACTCTTTTTGTTCGTAAATAAAAGTGTGTTCTCCGTATAATTTAAACTTTTAAATGAGATGGATTATACAGCTTAACATGATATATCAAGGTAGATGTGACTTCAAATATCGTCACCCGTGATATATATATATGAATTGATTAATCATAATTTAGAAGTCTATATACAAACACATGTCATGTATCTATTGGTCTGATGTAAACATCTCACGCATGTAACAAGCCCAAAGAGTCTATCAACTTATATATATATAGTCATAGGAACTGATAAACTTCAAATTCTAAAATCACACATACAATAATCAACTTAATTATTAAAAATGTACTATTCTTTTTTAGATCTATAAATAACATAAGCCCCCTTACTAAGTACTCAAGTCAAGTCTACCATTTGAAAGCTCAATTTGGACTTATAATACCAAATTTTCTCTTCTTTCTTTGAACACAAAGTGAAAAAAAAAATGTTGTATTCTTGTTCATCATTGCTATTTTATTTACATTATGTGATGTTTTTGTTTCTACTATGCGAAGGAAAGACGCAGATACTATCCAAAAACTCGACTATAAAAGCCGTTTTTGCGTTCGGAGATTCCATCGTTGATCAAGGAAATAATAACAATATTACAACCATAGTCAAGTGTAATTTCCCACCTTATGGGAAAGATTTTGTTGATGGAAAGGCAACAGGAAGATTTACCAATGCCAAAACGCCCGCTGACTTGATAGGTACGTCTTTTCATGTCTACTCCAATTGTTGAGTTGATTTTATCGTCATTCAACTTTTACTTTATTGCATTAAAGTTACTAGAACTATTACGTCTTATAACATTATCACTCAAATTTGTTGAAGTATGAAGATTTGAAAATCACTAAACTATTTTTTTTTATTGAACTTTGCCTAAAAATCATAACAAGTTATTAATTTATTTTTGGGATAAGGGTCTGAAAAATATCTCAACTTTGGTCGGATTTGCTGTTGCGATACTAAACTTTTATGAGGACCTATTACCTCCCTAGACTATTTAATACTGTATTTTAAACATATATATTTGCCCACGTGGACATAAAAAATAATGCAAAATTATAAATAGTAGTGTGTCCACGTGGGTACATATATACCTTTAAAATACATTATTAAATAGTTCAGGGGGGTAAAAAATATGGTATTAAATAGTCTAGGGAGGTAATAGGTCCTTATGAAAGTTTAGTATCGCAACAACAAATTCGACCAAAGTTGAGGTATTTTTCAAACCCTTATCCCTTTATTTTTATTTTTGGTAACAAAAGGTTATTCAACATTAACTTTACCTAATTAGTAAGATTTTTTTTTGATAAAAAAACAAAAAGATAAAAAATCGGGGAAGGGATTATAAGGTGGGAAATCGAAGGCTCATTAATAAAGTAAAAGTTCAGGTAGTCAACTAACTGAGATTCAAATGTCTCTTACTCTGAAACAATGATTTTATTTAAAATTCAAGAGAAAATGGATGACTTTTTCGTTACAAAAAATAGTTTAGTTAGTAATTTCGTTCTACCTAAATAAAATTAACTTTTTCATTAAAAAGAAATTAGCAACAAAAATGGAAGTTGAGTATCCATATAATACTTTCTTTATCATATTTTAGTTGGGATTATATTTTTGACTTGATTCTAATATTAATATTTATTTATATTAGTGGAAGAATTGGGAATTAAAGAGTTGATGCCAGCTTATCGTGACCCTAATTTGCAAGTCGAAGATCTTAAAACTGGAGTAAGCTTTGCCTCAGGAGCTAGTGGATATGACCCTCAAACAGCTTCTATTGTGGTAAGTATTAATTATTTTTTATATTTACGTTTTATTCATATACACCATCCAAAAAATATTCACACTATTGAATCATTTAAAATCTAGCAAGTTTAAGTGGTCTGTACTTAAGAAAATGAGAAAATAATCCCTTATGTTTAATGATAGGTTCAAAATAGTCCCTTAAGTATCACCAAAACAGTTTTCATCCTTTTAAGTTTATAAAAAATGATTACTTTTTGTCTCTGATATTTACCAAACGACCAAAATTGATATTTTTTTCCAAAACTAGAAACATCAAGTTTTTTTTTTAAAAAATATCCAAAAACCACAACATAAAAAACTACATCAAACACAAAAAAAAAAGAAAAAAAAAGACAACAAATATTGCACTAGACTCTTGAAAGAGATTAAAGATATCATCTATTTTCACAATTCTGATTAAATTCAATAATTAACATTTGATAAATATTTAACGAATACAACAAAAGTTCATCTTTGATAAATTTAAAGGACCAAAACTGCTCAAATAATATTTAAGACACCATTTCAAACCTACCACCAAAATTTAAAAAATCATTTTCTCATCTATACTTAGTATATAATAATTTAGGTGATTACCTTTTCAACTTATGTCCAGCATGTAAATTACTTTTATACCATCATATAACCTCATCATAGTATTCAATCTAGTAAAGTTTAAATTTCATCATTTTTCTAATTATATTTTTTTATGATGAATTTTTTTCAGTCAGTAATACCACTATCTACACAATTAAATTATTTTGAAGAATATATTGGAAAGCTAAAGGGATTAGTTGGAGAAAAAGAAGCCAACAAGATAGTAAACAACAGCCTATACTTAGTGGTAGCAGGCAGCAATGACCTTGCCAACACTTATTACACAATTGGATTAAGACAAAAACAGTATGATATTGACTCATATACTGATCTTATGGTGGACAAAGCTGAAGATTTTATCCAAGTATGTATATGAATATATAATTAATATTTTACTTTATTGCAATTTATGATACGTATTTTTTAACAGGCTCTGGATCAACTGTTAAAATATAGTGTATACTTTAGTGTGTACCTTTGAGCTATCTCAAGGCTTTTGGGCTCTATGGATTTGTCCTCTTTGGCTTTAACTAAAAAAATGTCTCCATGAGGCATAACTTTTCATCGATTTGCACGTTTTGTACTACAAAAAAAAGGTGAATTAAATGGGGATTTTTCTGGGGATTAGTATGAAAATTTGCAAGAAAATAAGTTTCCTGCGGATTTTCATACTAATCCCTAGGAAAATCCACATGTAATTTACATTTTTCCTGTAGTGCGTCCTTTAGATTGATTGGTTCTTAATTTTTACCCTTCAAATGAACGGGCACGGACATGGAATGGGGGCAAACGTGTAAATAACCCATAACTTTACCCTCTCATTGTCAAAATCGTAAATCCGAATGAATGAGATAAGAATCCTATGTCCTACCCACCCAGTGTTGTTCTGGTTGAATTTCAAAGTAGAGAAATTCCTTGTCGCATAAGGAGTGACCTATACGAATGGTGTAACAACTGTCTTTGTGACATGAACTAAGTGAAATTAAATTCTCCAAGAAGAATGTGTCCTAAGACAAGTTTTGTAGTAAACCCCCTTTCAAGTTCACCCCCTTATGAACTCCGCGTCTTCCTTGAGGTTTACCCCACCACCATAGTAGGAGAAGTATGACTCTGATATCACTTGTAACAACCCAAGTGCATGCATTACTAAGGTATTGTCCATTTTGGCCCGACTCCTTTGGGCCACCTTAAATCTTTTGGTCCTCACGGTTTTGTTCTCTTGAACTTTAATACGCTTGACATTTGAATCTTCAACTCGCCCTTAATCCACTAATTCACATCAATAATTTGCAACTTGAGTCGTAAGCACATATTTTTTTAAAAAACAAATTTATACCACTAGACAGATTGCATGCCATCAACACATCAATTTGCTATAGTCAATTTTATTTATTCATTTTTTTTTTTAATTTGGAAGGAATTGTACAAGTTGGGAGCAAGGAAAATAGGTGTTTTTGGGATTCCACCAATTGGATGTTTGCCATGCCAAAGAACACTAAGTGGAGGTTTAGGTAGACTATGTGTGGAAGAACACAATCAAGCTGCACAACTGGCCAACACTAAGATTTCACTTGCCCTTAATGGTTCACTATCCAAGAAGTTGCCTCAATCCAAGCTGGTTTTCATTGACATCTATGATCCTATGCTTGATCTCATTCTCAACCCTCAAAAATATGGTAAACTTTAATATTTTTCAAATTCATACTTTTAAATTTTGAATCTAGTAACGTTCAAATTCTGGATCTACCTCTGACTGTGGAATGTGGATGTACTTTAGTATATAAAAGAGAAAACCTTACTTGTCTTCTAATTTAAGTGTTAAAAGAAAAATGTTACTCATATATTGTATCAAAGGTGCAAAATGTGTTTCATTTTGTTTATATAATTTTCGGGTACGTTTGTATTATCAGGATTTGAAGTGGTAGATAAAGGATGCTGTGGTACAGGAAACATAGAGGTAGTCATATTATGCAACAGATACATGAGTAGTACATGTGAAGACGGCTCGAAATATTTGTTCTGGGATAGTTATCATCCCACTGAAAGAGGCTACAGGATCCTTGTTGATCAAATGATCAAAAAGTATATCAATAGGTTCATATGAAACATGAATATCAAGATTCAGGATATATCTTCCTCCAAATGTTGAAACAAAACGCGAAAAACAAGTTTGCGCCTTTTTATCCATCCTTCATGATCACTGTCCTAATATCTGTTTTTTTTCTTAATGTTCTTTTATACAGAATGTGTTTGTGTCCTACTCTGTATATCTTATCTTTTTTTTCATTTAGATACCTTAAAGGATTTTGTATTAGTGTGATTGAATAAAGTCATAGTGTAAAGACTCTTTTTTATACTTGTACAACATTCTCAAATATCGCATCAGTAGCTAATGAGAAGCCAATGTGTACTAGTTGACATGTTAGTTCAAGTTCCATGTTCTATTTCTGTTATAATTCCAACTAAAGGTAAGTTGTTTGGTATCCACTTTTTGTCACTATGCTTTTTCAGGGAGGCTTCGTCGATGACTTTTGTTCTCATTTTGTTTGTTATTGGTGTGCAACTAGTCCAAGAACAGAACGGAGTTGGAGTCTGGAGATGACGAGATTATCTGGTGCCATTTATTTACCTATTAGTGTTTCTTACTGTGAACTAAAGAAGAGTTATATTATATGAAAAAAAAAAACAAATACTTCACTCTACATTCTATTTAAATCAAGAAAGGGTAACAAGATAAATATGTCTTTTGCTCAGAATAAACAGACTTAACAATCAAGAAAATCAAACAAATTAAAGTTCTTCATCACCTAACAAATCTGCAGTCCAGTCTAACTTCTTGTCCGTTACCATTGATACTACTCATCTTGATCATAGAATTGGCAAACGCTTTAAAGAACTCGTCTTGAGAGCTAGCATACTTTGAAACTAGTCTTTTGGTCCTTGAATTTGTGAGTAGAGATTCATCTGAAGTGAAAAGGCTCTTGCCATTCATTAGTAGCTTGTAGTAGGTGTTGTCGAATAAAGTTGTTGTAGAATCCATCGTGGCACCTGCATTTCTGACCTTGTTATGCGCGGGGCAAATGTTCTGTAGACTGGCTGCAAATGATGCTTGTAATGTTGGATCAACATTGTGACGTTTGTCGAATTTGTGGATTCTGTTTTGGAAGGAAGAACAATGAGAGAATCCAAGAGTATGTCCTCCTGTTATCAGAAACAAAACAAATAGCAATTTTGTCACGAAAGAAATCTTGAGTCGTTATGTATAGTTCAAATCGAGGGCTGTGAATACGAGTAAAGAAGAAGAGAGTTGCTTACCTGAAAGTGCAACCAAATCATCCAAAGAAAGTCCTCTTTGGGCAAAGTTTTGTTGCAGTTGAGACATGTTGAACGTTGGAGAAGGTAATTGTCGCGTGTCAGTGGCTTTAGAGACTCTTCCATCTTTTCGACCTTTAGGAACTTCCCAAGTAGGACCTCCAGACTGAAACAAATATGTCCAAAAGTATTAATTTCATGTTAATGGAGAAGTAACATCGCCTTTTTTTGGCTGCTAGGAATATTTTGCTTATGGTAATTAATATCATGTAATTCATTTATAGAACTTACAAGAGCAACAGCATCACGAGCAGAGAGAGCAACAATATCAGCACAAGAGACAACTCCAGGACACAAATCTTCGATTTGTTTCTTAACAACATCGATGACATAAAATGCGTGCAATGAGATGTTAGGAGGTCCATCTTTCTCTGCTTTGTTGTTTCTTGTTGAGTTCAGCAGCACAGAAGCATCACAACCCTTTCATTATACATAAAAATAGATAACACTCAGTTACTAGATAACTTAGCTAGAGTCAAAAAAGTTTAGAGATCAAAGAATAGAAATTTACTCTAACGAAACAATCATGGAAATGCATCCTTAAAAGTGCGGCTGGAACTGTTTTATCATTCGACATAGCATTCTTGACAACTTTGGTAATTGTTGACTCTGCATTAGGACATGTTTTGTCGTAGTAATCGGAGCTCAGTGCCTTAACTTCAGTACAAAACAATACAAAAGCAAAGAGTAAAGCAGTAAAACATGTTGGTACTGTCATCATAACTAATTCTGTTTGCCAAATTAGGCTATCTTTCTTTATGCTTAGTTTGGATTTAGGACTATGTTGTGAGCCATGAGGGTCACATACAATGTGCATTTAAAGGGAAGAGATTGTAATAGCGGACACAAAACTACACAAAGAGTTGTTACTGAAATTATTGGTTATGTTTGTTAGTAAGTTTGGTCAGCTAAAACCATATGCAATAACGAGTTCTCGTTATCAGGTCAATGGAAGTGGAGGAAGAAGATTCACTTTTAGGTTTGAGTAGCAGTTACAAAGTGCAGTTTCTGATCAGGCAAGCAAAATGACTTAACTTTTACTTACTTTAAAAAGAGGAATATTATTGTTGCTTTAGTGGATATGGTTGAATGAATAAAGTATAAATTGATTGGAGTTTTAATATTCAGAAAACTCCAATATCACATGACCATGTTTATGAGCCTATTTTGCAGGGCCATAAATAGTGGATTCTGGCCAACAACCCTTGTCACTGTCTGTTATGGAAAAAACTTACTCACATCCCGTGTTTCTACTAACTTAATGAACACATAACATGTGTTTTCAAATACATGACCTTTATCATCTAGTCATACACTATTAGTTAGTACACATTTTCTCAACATAATTTATCACTTAAATCATAGTAAATTTATATGGTTTGGTGAAAACAATGGAGAGTTTTATCATGAACCACAGCCACTAGGCACACTATCTAAAAGGGTTGTTATTTGACATTAAGGTTCGCCCTGTAACCATGTTACATCATTTCCTAGCTGTAATAAACGTATTGGTATTCGTAGTATTACTGGACCATGATAGTAATTGTTAGAAAATTATGCTATTTTTGCAGCATTGCATCATCTGTAGCGAAAACTAGAGGATTTGTTGTGTTCTTGGATCAGCCATTGCTAATAACGCCTAAAATAGAATTTTTAAGTCCAACTTCCATGTACTTTTTGTACTATAATTCAAATTAAAAGGTAAGTTCTTTGATTGTCACCTCTCACTATGCTTTTTCAGGGAGGCATCGTCGATGACTATTGTTCACATTTCTGTGTTGTTGCTGTGCAGTAATCCAAGAACAGACGTAAATGTATATAACGAGGTTATCAGGTTCCAAATTCTTTACCTGTTAATAAGTCTTTATTATTGTGAAGTAAAGAGCATCAAGAAAAATATTCCCATTGTGTTAATGGTCAGTTAAAACTGTTTTTCATTTCTATAGATTCGCCAGTGTTGTTCGATTGGAGGCCGTTATAAACCAACTTAATGAATACATAACATATGTCTTCACATATACTGTTATCACAAATCGTAGTTCATAATACATACTCTCCCCTAATTTATCTCCGAGTCATAGCATATTAGTATAGTTTGATATAAACACCGGATGCCTTATATACTTCTGTGGTTCTGCCATTGAAAAGTTGTTACACCACAAAATTCTTCTTCATTTAAGCCCAAATTTTCACTCACACTACATTCGAATTAAATCAAGAAAGACAAAACATGCTGTTATAAACACCACACCAATTCTTCTTTGCTCAATATAGTACATCACCAATATAATCAAGAAAATGAAACAAATTAAGGTTCACCAATACAATAATTAAATGGCCTGAGCCTGAGAAATATGTTGTTTTAACAAGGTCATCGATTACCTAACGAATCTGCAGTCCAGTCTAACTTCTTGTCCATTACCACTGATACTACTCATCTTGATCATCGAATTGGCGAATGCTTTAAAGAAGTCATCTTGAGAGGTAGCATACTTTGAAACTAGTCTTTTGGTCCTTGAATCCGTGAGCAGAGATTCATCTGAAGAGAAAAGGCTATTGCCATTCATTAGTAGCTTGTAGTAGGCGTTGTCGAATAAAGTTGTTGTAGAATCCATTGTGGCGCCTGCATTTCTGACCTTGTTGTGCGCAGGGCAAACGTTCTGTAGACTGGCAGCAAATGATGCTTGTAGTGTTGGATCAACATTGTGACGTTTGTCGAAATTGTGGATTCTGTTTTGGAAGGAAGAACAATGAGAGAATCCAAGTGTGTGCCCTCCTGTTAGCAGAAACAAAAAGCAATAACTTTGTTACCAAAGAAAATCTCGAGTCTCTCGTTTCTATATTTAGAAACAGTTTAACTTTAAACCCTCGTTTTTCCCTTAATGAGATAATTTATAGCTACACAAAGTTGACTTGTTTTTAGGCCACAATTTCCAAAGTTATATTTTCCTTTCTTGAACTCCGTATCCATTCAAATTGCATCACATGAAATGGGACAGATGGAGTATATCTTTAAATTTCTGAATTTGATATGTTCAACCATTAAGATTCTTAGTACTGAAATATCAAGTTCAGAATCAATGCCTAAAGGCTGCATCTGCCTCGGGTTAGAAGAGAGGAGGATCTATGAGTTTAAATCAGTAGGATAGTGTTAAGACACTACTACTACGACACTGAACACAACATTTGTGTTTCTATGGATATACGTGTATCGAAAGCTGTGAATATAGTAATAGAACAAGAGAGTTGCTTACCTGAAAGTGCAACCAAATCAGCCAAAGAAAGGCCTCTTTGGCCAAAGTTTTGTTGGAGCTGAGAAATGTTGAACGTAGGAGAAGGTAGTTGTCGCGTTTCAATGGCTTTAGAGATTCTTCCATCTTTTCTACCTTTTGGCACTTCCCAACTAGGACCTCCAGACTAACACAACATGCACAAAAAAGTATAACAATTTCACATTTGGTATATTTTTTATGGTAATATCATGTTTGTTTTATTCAATAGTGAGTAGAACTTACAAGAGCAACAGCATCACGAGCAGCGAGAGCAACAATATCAGCACAAGAGACAACTCCAGGACACAAGTCCTCAATTTGTTTCTTAACAACATCGATGACATAAAATGCGTGTAATGAGATGTTAGGAGGTCCATCTTTCTCTGCTTTGTTGCTTCTTGTTGAGTTCAGCAGTACAGAAGCATCACAACCCTTTCATTATACATAAAAAAAACACATACAATTAGTTACTATATTACTAGCTAGAGTAAAAAAGTAGAGATTAAAGAAGTAGAAATTTACTCTAACGAAACAATCATGGAAATGCATCCTTAAAAGCGCGGCTGGAACTGTTTTGTCATTCAACATAGCATTCTTGACAACTTTGGTGATCGTTGACTCTGCGTTAGGGCATGTTTGGTCGTAGTAATCGGAGCTCAGTGCCTTCACTGCAGTTGAAAACAATGCAAAAGCAAAGAGTAAAGCTATAAAACATGTTGGTAATGCCATCATAACTAATTCTGTTTGCCAAATTAGGTTATGTTTGTTTATGCTTAATTTGGATTTATGACTTTGTTGTGAGCATTAGGATCACATACAATGTGCATTTAAAGGGAAGAGATTGTAACAGAGGGCACAAGACTACACTAAGAGTTGTTACTGGAATTATTTGTTATGTTTGTTAGCAAGTTTGGTCAGCTAAAACCACATGCAATAGGAGCAGTTTAACACTCTTCTTTGTGAAGTACATTCATTTTCTTTAACTTGAAGTGACCCCAATTCTAATTTTTACTGTTTTTGGTTGTCATATAGAGACTAAGGGGATGTTTGGTTCGGAGATAAGTAATGTAAGGATTAATAATGCAGAGATTATGATGTAAGAAATTAACAACAATGCATGAATTAATTAGGCATAATACATAAATGTGCCCCTTAACTTGGTTTCAACTGACATCTATGCCCTTCAACTTTGGTGTGCACAAGTAGACAATTAAACTTTCCAAAAGTTGAACAAGTAGACACATGTATCCTATGTGAGAGTTTTGTGTCCTACATGGCATCCTATGTGTATTATCTCACATAGGACGCATGTGTCTACTTGCTTAACTTCGTATAGTTTACGTGTCTACTTGTATACACCTGAAGTTGAAGGGTGTAGATGCCAACTGAGGCCAGGTTAAGGTTGTGGATTCAAGTCATACATGGGATATATAATTAAAATTTATGCCGGTTTACATTAATATCAATTATCTAACACGGGATAAATGTAATCCTAAATTTTATATCGGAGTTAGTATATATCCTAATTAATCCGTTAACCAAACGAGCCCTTAGAGTTGACCCTCAAGTTTTTAACAACCCTAGGATAGAGAATGTGGTTGATCACCCTAAACAACAATATAATTGCCTAATTATTATTATACTCGAGAGTATATATAAAAATAATTGAGAATTTGTTAGTAGGTAGGAAAATTATGTATGCATGTAGTGGCTTTTGATTTAAGCTTCACTTTTAGGTTTGACCAGCTAGTTGCTAAAAATGCAGTTTATGAGGCAAAAAAAATGACCAACCTTTTCACTTACTTCAAAAAAAGGAATGTTATTGTTGCATTGGTGGTTATTGGGTTAGGTTTGAACTAATAAAGTATACATTGATTGATGAATTGACCATCTTATATAATACTCAAAGAAAATTCTAATATCACATGACCATGTATTTAGGAGCATATCAAAGGCATAATACATAAATATACACTCAAACTTGGCCTCAGCTGAGTAAGAACTTTAATTTTGAGAGTGCACATCGTCTAGACACCTCAACTTGGTCTTTAACTAACAATTAAACACTCCAACTTTTCTCCATTGTGTCTCGTGGACATGTAACGGTTACATGATACATAAAGTTTGGAGGTGTCTAGATTCATGATCATTTTGTAAGTCGGAGTTTCAACTGACACTGTGAAAACGAATTAAGGCATCTAGATGTACATATTCGAAATTAGATCAGTGTTATATTAATTTAACAGTTGAAGTCAAGTTTGAAGGTATGTTTATGTATTATTCCCTAATGAAGATTTTACTGTTTTAGCTCATCATCACCAATTCCCAAAGTAGAAAAGGAAAAAAAAACCTTCACTTCTTTCAACAACAATTCTTTTTTGTTACAAAGCAAAAATGTTTGTACTTAAAATGATAAACAAGATCATATATATATATATATATTGTATACAAGATGTATATAACATGAAGATAGTCATATTACAAAGGTACAATATATAGAGAGCAAATATATATATATATATATATATATATTGTATACAAGATGTATATAACATGAAAATAGTCATATTACTATGGTACAAAATATAGAGAGCAAATTGAAAATTATTGATGTAGCTTAGACAAACTTATCTTATTCATCCTTTCATATAGTAAAAAATACTCTTTTTTGAACTACCCCTACTTACACCAAATAATTGATTTCTATTTTTTTGGACTATAGTCCATGTGCTTACTTTACAAACAACTCCTCAATAGTCAAACCACTCCAGAATTAATCTTCAATTCCTCAAATATATATATAAAGGTATATATATCTGAATAAGAATGATTTTTTTGGGGAGGGCTACTTTATGTAAAAAGTAAGCACGCCGCTGCCCAATAAACTCAAGACCTCTGATTAAAAACGTATTTTTTGAACAATTTCTTTTGCATAATCAGAATTGAGTTTGGCTTGAATATGTTTGGCCAAATTTCCAACCAGATGGAACAATATTTAAGAATGTTTTTGTGACACCATCACTAGTAGTGACCTTAAATGATATTGATTGACCATCAAGATATGCATTGGATTGCCAACTTGCTCCCCAATTTCTTGACATAGTTAGCCAATTTGTGTTTGAGCCTTTGATTTGAACTGATTGAACAGATCCTGCCCCTGCTACATTGCTTACTAATACTAGTTCAAAATAGTCTCTTCCATTTATTGTGAACCTAACTCCACCATGCTTCTTGCAAGGTACCCTGCTCCACAAAAAAAAATTATCAATTGCTTGAGATCGTATAAGGAGACAACAACTTATTTCATCGATGGACGTGAGATCATTCTAACATACCCTTGGAGGATGTAACTGACTCTGATACCATGTAATGAAAATAAACTTCAAGCTTAATTTAATCTCAAAGTGTAGCTCATGAAATTAATTACATAGTATTGTCTAAGACCATATGAGAAGATAACAATAATTCACTTAATCAATGTGCAATATTCTAACATTGCCTTTATAAATTTAGTATTAGTTGTCCGAAATCATGATAACAAGTTTAGCAACAACTCAATCAATCAATGAGGGACATGGCTACACCCTTTGAAGGGCGGAAAATATAACATGGATGCCAATATTGACAGAAGTGGATCAAGAATTTGAACTTTTTGAGTTTTGGACTATAGCACATGACGTCAATCAATCAACAAGAATCTTGATTAAAACAATTCACTCAATCAATATAGGACATTGTAACACCCCTTAGAGGAAGGACAATATAACATGAAGCATTAACATTGGGAAATCAAGAAACAATGATGACTGTGACTCTGACTATGACTCTGATACCATGTACAATAATGATTCTGACTCTAATACCATGTACAATGATGACTTTGACTCTGACTCTGATACCATGTCCAAAAAATGTACCTCGGACTCATTTACTCTCAAAATTTAGTTTGTTAAGTCAAAAATTGTCTAAGACCATACGAGGAGACAACAACTCATTCCCTACTCAAACTTTTAGTATCAATTGCCAAAAACATTGAAGAATGATGACTTACCTTTTGTATAGAACAGGAACAATGCCACCTTTGTAAATGCCAATTTTTTCCCAAGCAGGTTGAGCCATATCAAAATGTGGACGTGGAGGATTGCACCATCCTCCATTGTTACTAGGAAGATTGTAATTTGGTGGACAAAAATTTGTAGATGTAATTGTAACAGATACTCCCTTTTTGCACCATTGAGGATCTGCTTTGTAATCACAAATGATTTTGTAGCATTGACCACATGATCCTCCATCATTGAACAATGCTGTGCTCAATGCTGCCGTCCTAGTACCATATCCTGTTGAATACAAATTGCCATATCCACAAGCACCTCCTGTTTTTTTCCAAGCCAAAAAAGAAAAAATTCGATCATTTGTCGCCTGTTTGGTCAAGCTTCTGAATAGCCAAAAGTGTGTACTTTTTAAAGTTGATAGGGTTGACCAAATTTTAAGTATGTGTCCAAGCTTTCGAGTAGCCAAAAGTGCTAATGTTTGAAAGTTGCGATGTTTGATAAAGCTTTTGAGAAGTCAAAAATGCTTATGTTTAAAAGTTGTGATGTTTGGTCAAAGCTTTTGAGAAGTCAAAAGTGCTTATGTTTGAAAGTTGCGATGTTTGGTCAAGCTTTTGAGAAGTAAAAAATACTTATGTTTGAAAGTTGTGAAGTTTGATCAAGCTTTTGATAAGTCAAAAGTACTTGCGCTTGAAAGTTGGTGTCCAGACAAATAGTTAGGAAAAAAAATAAGTGTTTGAGGAATAATAGAAATTGAAAAAAAAGTAAATTTTCCTCATTACTCATTAGCACTTTTGAGACCATGGTAAAGCACAAATTACTACTTCAATATTGACTATATGAAGTGTTTTTTTCAAATAAATTAGCCTAACACAAATTACTTCTCTTGAAAATTACTTTTTCGATAAACACTTCTAACAAAACGAACCATTAGTAGGAAGTTCATAAATGTTGTCCCTTACATGTAATGTAAGTAGTGCATATATATATCTAGAGGTGCACGTAATATTTTTAAATTTTGAATTTGTTTCTCGATACGTACCCATTGTGCCAGAAGCATCAGCTCCACCATAAAATGTGGCATGAGCACTTGTCCATCCAGAATCTGCTGAGAAACCATTTGCACTTAAGAAAAATGTACACAAACCAATTATAAATCCCAATGCTAAATTGCCATTATTGGCCATTTTAATTTCTTAGTGGAAAATTAAGAAATTATGTTGAAACTTTGATGAATTCTACAATATTGACATAGCCAAGAAAAGTAATGGCTAGTACTTAAATAGATGTACTATTTATATTAAATACAACCACCCTACATGTGATCATTGCAACTAGGTGTGAAAAAATAATAATAATGAAAACTATATATTATAAAATTGAATTATCTCTGGAGAAAACTGAAACTCATTCAATTATTCTCACGTTCTATCACCTCTTAAACTTGTTAGGCCACATGGGAATGCATCAATTACCCATTTCAATTTGGACATTTGTCATATTTTTCTAATGTCTTTTTTTTCTTGGTTCTTTTGTGAAATCATGGCAACACATTCTGATATCGTTTGGTGTGATCTATAAGGTATTATAATTTTACGAATAAAATGTAAGACTATTTTATTTTGTATTTAGTTGGAGGTATTAGACCGTTTTAGGATTATTTATCTCATCATTTATATCTTAATAATATGATAAGTTATTCCATATACATGATGAAGTAATTTATCTTGAAATAATTAATTTTGAAATAACTTGTTTCTAACCAAACTATCCTGATATGTTGTATTAACAAGTAAGGAATATTTATTTTCTGTCAATATTGTGATGCTACCTCACATGGCATTTGTTTGTGTCCCATCATTGTGATCATCTGTAAATGCACATGTTGACACTTGTGCGGACTGTCATTTATATACTTTTTGAATTTTCAAGTCTTATTAAAGAAAGTAATGTCATATCTCTTTATAACAGTCATATAATAATATTTCGTAGCACGTATTTTGTATAATTGATTTTTCATGTTATGTAATAAAATATTATATATTCTTTATAACAGTATTCACTATAGTAATAATAACTATCAGAACAAATAGCGTTGTTATTAATTCAGAGGCGTATCCAGAAATTCGTCAAGATGGGTGCACGAATATGAAAAAATGCATCTTAAATATAAATTTGATAAGTTTGACTTTTAGTTTCTTAATATGAACCATTAAATTTTAAAAATTATAGGTCCAAAATATATAATACTATTAGTTTTAAATTTTAATATACACATTTGATTTAATTATATAAAAATCATATAGTGCAAAGTTTTTTAGGAACTTCCAATGTAAGGCACTTGAAAATTTTGACAGATTAAAGGAAAAAAAACAAAAGAAAAATTAGTTGAAACATCAAAAGTATAATCGATAACCACTTGGGGAGGTGTTACTCAAAAAGACAAGATAGATATAAGACTTAAATTTTTATTCTTACTTAGAGAGGTGCACTCAATCATTATTGTATTATTATATGATACTTTAAACGTGGGTTCACA